>VYZU01026957.1:10226-38907 GCA_013401355.1 Ceyx cyanopectus | reverse complement strand
AAATGTAAAAAATAGTTAATATCAATAACATGGAAGATAAAAAAAATACTGTAGACTTTTCTTGAGGATTTTTGTGCACAAAATTTGCAGAGAGGCATGTAATGACACAAGCAACCAAGTTCAGAACATGATTAAGAACTCAAGGTTAAGAAAATATGAAGAGGGCTGCCCATGAAAA
Source organism: Ceyx cyanopectus (assembly GCA_013401355.1). Taxonomy (NCBI): domain Eukaryota; kingdom Metazoa; phylum Chordata; class Aves; order Coraciiformes; family Alcedinidae; genus Ceyx; species Ceyx cyanopectus. The sequence goes on along the minus strand of VYZU01026957.1, from coordinate 38,729 downwards.
ATCTGTGCTTTAAAATGCCCCTGCTTTAGCTACCCATTGGTGGACTACAGGAAACAGGACTACCTTACATGCTTTTTACCATGAACTCTTTTGGGGTAATGATTCCTTTGTTCTGCTGCATATAGCCCAGTAGATCCTTGGTTTTATTTGTGGTATTCCTTTTGACAAAAGTACCAGTATATTTATTTGGGTATTGAATGGTCCTTTCAGTTGAGAAAAATTCCTCTTTTTGAGAAATCAAAAACATTATTTTCTTCTCACACAGAAGGGTGACTCAATCCAAAGCCCACTCAAACTGGGGAATTGACTAACCTGTATCAGCTGAAATCAGGTCTCCTTTCCTCAAAGGCCAACTCTGTATCAGACCTGAAACCCTCAAGTCTTCCAAATCATGGGCTTATTCCTTAATCATGCTTCTCCATTAACAAAGAAGGGTTTTGACACCTGGTGTGACAGGTGCTTTCTGAACTTCTGTGAAAACTTAATTTAGGTTGAGGCTCTGTATCAGAAGTTAAGGTAGCCAGATAGCATGCAGTTATATTTTGTGGAAGTTGTCATTAACACTTAACAGCATATTTGATTGTTGCACTTATATTTGCCTGCTATTTTCCATTTGATACCTAATTGCTGTAGTGACAAGGCATTCAATCATGAAAACATAAAGAGGCATTACATGTAGCTTTTTGGTAGGAAAAAAAAAAAAGAAAAAAATGAGCATGAGTAAATAACATGTTAATCTCAGTAAATGGATCTTTCCCTGGAGATCTTCAGTTTTAGTGCTTTGCTGGATTGCTGAGCAGAGGGAGCTGCTTTGATAGAAATAACTGCCAGATGCAGCTTTGCACCATGAACAGGACAATGCTTGTACTTTGGGAGTAGCAGTAAGCAAATGTTTTGGTGTGGATCTTGACTTGTTGCAAAGACTTAGGTTTCTCTGATATCTGGTTCCTGGGTTGCTAGGACACATGAAAAGTGTTTTCATTTGTCTGAAGGAAAAAAGAAGTAAAATAGGAAAAGAGCAGATGCTTTAGAAGGCAGGTTAGTACTGCCTTGATCCACTCCCAAGCTGTGTACATGTGCCCTGGGGCTTGCTCCAGGTGCAGACCTATGGAAAAAGTCCCCAGGTGATGTGTTTAAAGAAGGAAAAAAAAGTCATTATGAGGTTTATTTGTTAGAGAAACCTGGCTGAAGTCTCTGATCCAGGTACAGGCAGAAAGGAGCATCACAGTGTGCTGCAGGAGCAGCAGTGAATTGTAGAAGACCTTTAAGAGATGGTGAAAGGGCTGTTGTTGCCTCTGCATACTTTATATGCTTATCTGGCAAATGGCTGTTATCTTATCCTGAAGGAATGAGAGTTAATATTCGTTCAGGTTATCTGTCAGACAACATGAAAGCAATTAGATGGTAAAAACCAGGCTTAATGTAGAAGAGATGGAGTATCATCAGCTAAACATTTTGCATTCTCCTTTGCTGGACTCGCCATGTTGAAAGGCATTGGATGTACAAACCTGTGTACTTACCAGATTGTAAGTGGTGATTTTAAATGCTTTTAGTGATGTAAAAGTGTCCCTGAAGGTAAATCATTTTAGTAACATTAGCAGCTGACTCAATGTTTCAGCACTTTTTTTTTTTTTTTTTTTCCGAAAGTGGTTAAAATCTAATCAGAGTGGTTGTTTTATCAATTCAAGGTATTCATTCATATCAATATATGTTAAATTTGATCCTGGATTCTAGAGAGATACAGGAAATCTGTGAAACCAAGTCTGTTTAGCTTGGTATTGGCATTTTTCCAGTAAAAAAATAAATTGGAGGCTTTAAAAAGCTAAAGATGCTTCTTGGGGAGCATGTAAAATCTTCCACATACAGATAGATTTCCTTGCTTTTGCCATGAGCTGCTTCTACCCTTGTTGATGTTGGTCAGTCTTTGAGTCTCAGTTATGCAAGTGAGAGTCGTACCATGTCTCTCTTTCCTAATGGCTGTGGTAGAACATGCCTACTGAAGAGTGTGAGGCAATGTTTTGACGGTGGAAGCTGTCTGTGCTGGGATCCCTTCAATAGGATTGCAGTTATTTCATCCATCTCCAGAAAGGGTTAGCACTTATTTAGGTGGGGCTGACAAGTAAGCATGAGAATGTCCCTTCCAGAGCTTAAAAAAATTTCTCTTGGGCTTTACAAGTGTTGTTTGTTACTGTTTGGGGCAACTGTTTTTAATTTTAATTTAAAACAACAACAAAAAAGCCCAAACCAACAAACCATCACCTCTAAAGGACTTTCCATATGATGCCAACTCACTTGAGTGGGAGAGACACCAAATGCATTCCCATCTGTAAAAACCATAGCCAAGGTTTTAAGAAGTGTTTCCTAGCAAGACTGTGAACGATTTTCTTGGAATTTTATAATATTTATAATTATAATATTATTAATATAATATTTTCTTGGGGAGCATCCTTGCAAGGTACGGCAAGAACTCCAATGCATGCATTTGGTTCTGATGGGTGGGGTTTTTTTCAGTGAGTTGATCAGGTCCCATTAGATGTGACAGCTCTAGTCATGAGCCTTCTCTGAAAATCCTTGTTTGGTGACTTCAGTGTTCTGCACAGTTAATTTTTTCGTGTGGGGAGCCTTATCTGTTTAGACATGGGCAAAAGAAAATTTTGTACTTAAAGAATTGTCACAATTCCCTCTTAATACTACTGTTTTCTTTCCTCCTGTCTCTGTTTTGCACTTCCCATGGGAAGTCCTGCATATCTCTCTTAGCGAGTCATCTACCTCATATGGAGTTCTAGCATATTGAAGATCTGGTTCTGTGGGGTCTGGAGTGTTTCCATGTGGTTTAAATAAGGAACACATTTCAGAAAATACAATCTGCTTGTGGACATGCTGGAAGCAGAAAAAGAGGCTAATTTTGTTTAGTTAATTATTCACTGATAATTATTTACTCAGCTCTACAAATTGATGGAAACTTGTAATCATGTTGCTATGGCACCTGATGTCATTTATAAATGCTGAGTGAAGCAGCTCTATTTAATTGTAAAGCTGGACACAACTATTGAAAAACTGAAATCTGTCAAACTGAATTTTGTGAGGGAAATCTTACCAACAGTTTGCAAGTTGGTCATCTAGCTGTAAATAAATTTTTCCCTGTGAACCTCAAAAACACAGTTGCGCATTTTTCTGACTCAAGCCTGCATATTATTATCTTGTTAGAGTAAGCAACATCTGAATAACAAATTCTGTTATCTGAAACTGCTGAAGGCCTTTCTGAACTATTCCTTCACTGTGGAACTATAGCTATTTTCTATAATAGTCTTAGTCTTGCAAAACAGCCTTCCAGAGAAGACCACTATACAAGGCTTTGATGCAAAGACTTTCTAAATCTAATTTCCCAAGCAGTTTAGAAAGCAATTGATGATCCTCCAAGCATTAAAATGTGAATATTATCAGTCCTACAACATTTAAATGTTTAATCCACAAGCTGTATATAAAGCGATAATTTCCTAAATGTAAGTGGACCTTCATTATTAATTCATTTGCTATATGTTTAATTGAGATAAATGAATATATTACTAAATTCAGCTTATATTTCCATATGCATTTCTTTGTAATCTGGCTATGTGTAAGGCATCATGATTTAACCCCTACCAGTAAATTATTCTGCATGTACTTCTTTTCTAAGTTCTTTAAACATTTTTTTTCTATATTGTGTGATTTCAATTGTTTCTGCTCCTTTCTTGGTAAATAGTTGAGGAGTAAGCACATTTTCAAGAGCTGTAGGGAGGCTAAGATGCCAGTTGCATTTTAACGATATGGTGCATTATCATTCTTACTGTAGCCAATTCTCTTTTTAAATCATTGCAGTTTCTGCTTTAGCCTCCAGCTATAGAATTCTTTTCAAACCGACAGTGAACTTGGCAGATCGCCAAGAGAAAAATAAAGGTGTTTTGGTCCACCAAAGTATTTTGAGTGGTTCTTAGTGATACAGTTTTCTTCTCTACATCTGCAAAACATTTTTTTTCTGAAGAGAATTTTCATGTGAAAAGCCTCCTTAATAATCACCAGTATTGTTTGTTTCAATGCAGTTATTTAACTGCACCCCTGGGTGCTTACAAAATAAACAAGAGAGTCTTCTAAAGAGTTTTAAAAGTGGCAGGTGCTTAGTCTGTGCCCTATTCACTTAGTTTGCAATGACATTTTTGTGCTAATCTATAGACAAACAAGAGACAGGTGACACAGCATCAAGTACAATGTGCGAAGTCGACAAACTTTGGTCTAGATAAGATGTTTGTGCTGTATATGCCCACAGTGGCGACACGGATTTAGACTGTTTTTATTTAAGTTGTGCTCCTCAGCATTGGTAATAACACAAACTTAAATGCCTATGAATTGGCAGAGAATTAAGTATATTGGAGCTTAGAGATTTCAAAAAATGTTCCACACAAAAAAGGAAAAAAAATTACTTCCTGTAAGCAAAGTATTTTTCATTTTTAGCATGTTGAAACATGAATATTAGCTAAAACAGATTGTTAAATGTAGCTGAAATAAACAAGAATCTCTGAGATTACAGTTTTTTGGTGAATATGGTTAATTATATGGTACTGTGTCTATGGCACTCCTAGGCTAACAACTGTATGCTCTGAAGTGGTATAGATATCACTAAATGTTATACAGTAAAATATGGCCAAAAGAGAGTAGTGCTAACTAAATTTAGCAGCAAATGGAAGCAGGTTATTCATCATTCCTCATGTTTTACAGTCCAATCCATCAAGATACCAGATGAGAAACTGACTCAAAGCTTTTTAATGATCTTGTTTGTAAAGAGGAGCTCTATTCAGATCTTGGAGCACCAAAGGAAAATGTGATAGGACTGCAGAATATTTACCACTTTTTTCACTAAGGCAGTTAATAACCATCTCTCCAAGGGGAGATGGTAAGGAAGAGCAGTGTATGTTTGTGCAGACATTGGGGTAGCTATGTGAAACTACCATGTTATTTTAAAATACCATTAATCCAGAGAGTTCTCTTATTTTAAGGCCTATATTGCCTGCAACTGCTAGTTGCAGGAGACTTCCTATTCCTTTACATCCCTGTATTCACTTCCATTTATATACTGCTTGTCCCTGACATCAGAAGCAGCAAAATAACCTATTACATTATCTGTGTCACTGCTTTTTGCATGCGAGGCCTTGTATCAAATTGCTTCCCCTTACAAAGTGAGAGGGGAGCTGCAGTGTGCACACACAGCTGTGTAGCTTTTGTAGTGCCTCACATTCCTCCTTATCATTCTCAGTGGGAGGTGTAGTTGATGATAGAAAGGAATGGGCAGGGCGCTTGTCGCTGCAATAGAAGAGAATGGCAGAGCTTTTTCCTTCTGATACATCCAAGGCCAACAAATGGGGCCAGTTTGGGGAACCAAAACCTGGTTCTTTGTAGGTAGTTTGTGCAACTTGGTACACAGTATGAGTGAAAAGTACCATTGGTTCACATTAGAATATTGTCTTGGGCCAAGGACAGTTGTCCTTGGAAGGTTTATGCATGTGTTCTCAACTATGTGTATTTGGTCTATTAAAAATAGTACAAATATTTCTGTCTCTGAAGTTCAAAGATTCATCAAAAAGGAAAATAAAATTGAAAAATAATAAATTTTATTAATACTTGGAATTGTTTATGGCATGTGTTTGTTTCAGGAAGTGTAGACTAAAAATTATTATATTAAAATAAAACCCAGCCCAGTCTCTGATGCAGCTATTCATGCAATTCTTGAGTAGCAGGTACATAATTATCACAAATACTACTTGAAGTTTGTTGCTTTTCATCATGGAAGTGGATAACATAGATGTAAAGCCCCGTTCTCCTAATAAGCGCAGATAAAATCACATTCCCTAAATGAAATGAAAGGCTGCTCTTGAAGTTAAATGATAATCTAGACAATAGAGAGGCAGTAGGTTTAATTTTCTTAAATTTACTTCAGTAAAGCATTTGATAAGCTACCACTTGGGAAATGGTTGGTTAACCTGTAGTAGATTTGGATTAGTAGAAGAAATGGATGGTGACTGAACAAGGGACAACAGCATGGAGCACTTGTGTAAAGGAGCTGCTGATAGAGTAGAACAAGGTGTTTGATATTTTAAAACTATTTAGTATTAAAAAGAAGAAAAACTATTTTGTAAAAAAAGAGTTCTCTCTAATGAGACTTGCTGATGAGGCATAACTGAGAAAGCATCATTAGCACCAAAAAGGACCCTGATCTTAAGCAGCTAGAATAAAATTAATATGAACTGCAGTAGAAAGACTGAGAACTGAATAACACAAGTGCCTTTGTAGCTGCTGTATATAAGGGACTCCTGTTCCACAGATTACAGCAGTGGCGAAAGATGTCAGCTAATAGCTGACCACAAGATGCTTCCAAACTCCAGAACTGAGGCAATGAAATATTAGGCTGGACTGGGTGAACTGTGAATATTGTAAAAGGTATTGTATTGGCTATTGCATATATGGGTCAGCCATTTGAACAGGAGGGTTAAAGTAGGTAAGACTACTTCAAGTAAAGAGGTATCAATATTATGGATGAAGACTAAAAGCATACCTGCCTAACACAACCACACACATACACACACACACACACACACACACACACACAGTGCATACCTGCCCAACGCACCAGCACCTTATGGGTGGAGATACCTGCACTGGCTTGGAACTTGACCACCCTGACAGGGCTGTCTCTTGCATGGGCCTAGTAAGAGTGCGGACGTTAAGAACACTATTAAGTTCTTACCTGAGAATCAAGTAGAGGAAAAGCAGATTCATGACAAAACCTGGGAGTTATACTATAAATCTCTTGCAAATCTAAGTCAGCTGTTTTAGTTCTATTTTCTTCTCCAAGTTGTGTCATCTTCTGTTTGACAGGCAGGCTACTGCTGTCACTGATGTTCAAGAGCAATTAAAATCTTTTCTGCTGTTCTGACAATTGACATTAGTTCCCATTTGCTTTGTTTTACAAACAAATGAGCTGTATTATCTGTAGTGCTGACCATCCTTCCAAGTATCCTATCATGTGAGTAGTTTGTATAAATAATTAAAAGCTGGGGTTCACAGTGGTGTCTGCAACAACGGGCTTGTTTTCTGCAACTTGATAGGAAGGATTTGATTTACATCTGCTCTGGGTATTTTATTCCCTATCTTATTAAAGCTTACAACTTAGATATACCATAGTTTTTTTATGGGGAACCTTGCCAAACATTTTCAGATGAAGAGAAATTTTCTCCAATTAAGAGATAGTATCAGTGGAATAGAGCGTTGTCACAGCATAATGGTCTCCTGCTGCTTTGTTAAATGCCAAGGTAAACCTGAGGCATTTATCAGAAATTAATGTCAAAGCAAAGTCGAGAGGTTTATCATGAAAGCTGGAAACACCAAGCCTGTGAAAATGTTCAGTTAGAAAATAGTCTTATGTCTTATCCTCACAATTACAATTTTATTTTCTGTTGGCAAATGCTGCCCCCAGAATCAGATACTGACTTTCTCTAAGGTGCATAAACAGGCTGCTGTATCTCTAACTTTAAGCTGAAGATGAGTAGTTCTATCAATTGTTTTGCAAGTATGTATAACTTTACTACTACATCCCATTACACTGAGGTGATCTAGGGCTTAAATTTTGTCAGGCGTTGCACAACCCTGATCCAAAGTATGCTGATGTCAGCTGAAGGGAAAAAAAAGTTTGAAGGTAAAAAAAAAAAAAGGTGTTATTTGCTCTGTTATCAGAATAGGACCTGGAGGAAGGGATGGGGGAAGAGAAGGGATGGAAGATAAAAATATATCTCTATAACTTGGAAATATTCAACAAAATGTCTTATTGCACAGAAATAGGCTTTAGTGCTATGTTCCCCTTTGTTCCTCACAGACGCTAAGCAAAGTGTGTCAACTTGTGAACAGAAGAACCAGTTTCTTAGGTTTAAGGCTAGTCTTGTTAGAGGATTAAATCCCTTTAAGTATTCTTGCTTTTCAGTTGCAATGTCAGAAGGTGTCTACTGCCTTTTAAACCCTAAATTAACCATGTCAAATCAACCTTAATAGCTACTTAGTCATAAATTTAATTAGTCCAGAAATACGCATGAATTTTGAGAATTCTCCTCAGATTTTCCCAAATAGAAAATATTTCTATTTGGACATGTTGATTTATCTTCTTTATATATTTTTTTATAGAAGTGATTGTTATTCTGTCACCTCCTTTACCTTCTACTGGTGTAGAAACAATACAATGATGAGTTGGGGTTTTTTTTGTGTTTGGTGGGGTTTTTTTGTAGTTCAATGTTAACATCATACTTTAAAGAAACCAGAAAACCTCTCAAAAGGAATGTTTCACATTTGCATGTAATCTAGAGATTAGAAGACAAGATATATTATTCTCATTATCAACAGAATTATTTCATTGATTTTTAAAAATATATTCTTATGGAAATGTTTTAGCAAGGAGTGGTTTACATAGTATTATTTGCAGACCATATATTGCTTTACTGATAATCTGAAGGTGAAACCCACTATACAGAAGTGAAGCTGAGGTGGCTGTTTTCTATCGTCTTGGAGATTGGAAAAACATGCACATGATGACAAGTCGAAGAAAAAATCAGTTCAACTTTAAAACTGTTTTTGTTTGGTTTTGTTTTTCCGATTTATTCAGGGTAAATATTTTTCACTTGGGAATGTTCTGCATCCCTTTAAAAATTAAGGTGGTCCTAGGCATCGCTCAAAATCTGAATGCTCCCAAAACATTAGACATGTTCTATGTACCACCCACAACATGTTTTATGTGCATATTTGCAGCATATTCTGCTTCATCTTCATTTTACATAACAGTTCACCATTTTGGAGTCCTAGTAGCTATTAATCCGATTTACTAAGAAGCTGAAAAGAGACAAGTAAAGAGAAACAAGTGGTGGTCTTCATTTATTTTTCCTTCTCTTTCAGAGTAGAGAGATTAATTTCAGTGCTATTTTCAGAGGACTGGATATTGGTTTGTACTGCAGCAAAGAGTGTTTCATCAGTCATGCTGCATTATGCCACATTAGGTGTTTAAAATGAATTCATTTTAGTTTCCTAGATTTATTGAGGTATGAGAGAGAAAACCATTCCATGGATATCTAGAAAGTGCCAGGGGCGGGCAATCCTCTGCCACCAAATAGAGATGGCCCTTTTCATTTAAAACTTGAGAGAGTTTGGGAGGAAATGCAGAGATAAAATGATGAAACAGTCCTAGCAAATGAACACATAATATTAAAACCTTGTTCTGAAAAGCTGTACGTGATCCTGCAACATTCCTGTATGCAGCTGCTTTCCCTGAGCAGTCATCTCATCTCCCCGGTGTCTTCCCAGCACTGCTGATCTCAGGTGTGTGTGGTGAGGAAGGGACTGGAGCTGTGTAGTTGAGTTGGACCCTGTGGTGTGGGAGCATGTGCAATACCAGATGGCAAGCCAAGGTGAAGACCAGAGAGCAGCCCTCCTGGAAGGAGGAGGGGAGTCTGTACCTGTGTGGCCATGTCTGGAAATGACCAATTTTCAGAGTGATCTGCAGGGACAGGAATGCTTTAGTATAACATGCAGTGGTTTTCAGTGAAACAAAGTAAATTGTTTGGTTTAAATGTTTCTTGACTTGTGCTGAGCAATGAGGTATGTCCAGAACCTCAGAATATCATGCAAAAGGGAAATTGTTAAATGGTTTGGCCTGGTAGAATCACATTTTTATGAAGAAGTTGAACAGCCTTCTGCGGTCCTTTTCCTGTGTGTTTTTTTTGTTGTTCATTTGTTTTTGTGAAAACACTGCAGACTTAAATTGTTTCACAAACATGAGGTGTTACTATTTATTTAGTTTACTTAGATGTTGGTAAGCAAAAAAGAAAAGTTGTACTTAATTTAAGGCAACAGTGACTTTAAAAGCATTTTAGTATAGGATACAGGGAAATGAAAACAACACCTCACCTGTGCTTTTAGTCCTAGAGTGGAGTAAATGATAGAAATTGAAATTTCTGGGTAGTTTTGAAATGGAAATATTGAGATGAGAAACCACCCTCTTGTTGCTTTGCCTAGTTGGTGCATTCTGAAAATATATATTCAGATGGCAGTTTAACTGCCTTCTGAACTGAACCAAGCAACTCCTTTGCTGGCTAAAATCAGAAATATTAGCTGTTGCCAAGTCTATCTCAACAAATAATGAATTGGTTCTCAGCTGATTCTGTTTCTCAATGTGATCCCTTTTGATAGGAGAATTCATTCCACTGCCATTGAGAAAGGGGAGTTGGTAGGTAATATGAAACTGTAATCCTGTAAGCAAAAGTAGATGAAAGCTGTTCTGTTTTCAGTAATTGGTCTGCAAGACTTCACACTTGAAAAATCAAGCTTTCTTATGACTGTTCTGAGAACATATCAATATAAAACTTAAACACCTGCATCTCTCTTTGTGGGCCATTAGGATTTAAACAGCCCATGTTACTTTCCTTTGTTCTAAACAAAGTAAACTCTATTAAGAAATTATCTTTCTGCTTTCCCTTATCCAGTATGTCTTCTGTTGCATCCATAGTTGCAACAACAAAAAATGAAGTCTTGGCAGGAAAAATGGGATGTGCATTTTGTGAAAATATCAAGCAGGAGGAGACCACTGCAAATGTTTTCTGGAGAAAAAGATAAGCAAACCCAAAACCTTGGCTGAACAAGAGAACAGCATTAAAAGGGCTGTGCAGTTACATCACACATGCTGATTTTTCAGGAGCTTTTGGAAGCTTTGGAGGAATGTTCCAAGGCTTACCTGCAATGTCCAGTCAAAACAACAGGCAGAGCAGCACCTCACTGTAGGATAGCTGATTGGCTTTAGGTCACTGGCAGATTCAGCTTCCAATCCCAGAGAAATAAGTGAGGAAGAGCAGGAATGTAAAAGTAAGTCCTCTATAGATCAATGAAGGCTCCTTTACATTACAGAAACAAATCTCTAGTTTAGAATTCTTAGGGCAAATCACAGCTTTTATAATGAACATAAGACTGTGTGGATGGAAAGACTATTTCATAGCTCCAGGACCTTTTTGCTAGACTATCATAGCAACAGTGCACTTGAATAGATGCAATTCTGGAAGTAAATCCCTGAAGCTGTATCAAAGCTCTAGGGAGTAGTCCTTTGTCTCTGATAATCAGTTCTAGTTGCAATATTGTCTATGTCCTGTAATTGTAAAGGCATTAGCTCTTGTCACGTCAGGATGTTAATTCAAGAACATCCTCATGTTTCCATTTGTGGTTTTGCAGAGTAAATTGGATGCTACTTTCCACTGCACGGATGCAGTGTGATCGTTTTATAGGTGAAGGACTGCAGGGTAGACCTGAATCCTAACTAACCTTTCACTGAGCTCTATTAAGTGTGTATTTTTTGAACAACTGTGGTGCTAGATGCTGTGTACTTGAACCTGTCTGGCTGAAGAAGGCCTATGCTAAGCCCTGGTCTGTGCTGTGGGGTCTGGTTGGTTTGAGTTGGCATGTGTAATCCACCAAGTTTCAATTTAGAAAAATATATTTTCAATTTTTAAAAATGAATAAATTTCTAGAATGATATTTTGGTCCAAATCAGAAATATCTGTGTAACCAGTATCTGTGAGCTGAAGTGAGTATGGATGCAATAGTGTGAACTGTATGTCATTCATAAACTGCTAGAAGTAAGAATAGTATGCCAGCAGAAATATACTATGAAATAGTTCCACTGTCAAATCTCCAATTATAAAGACATATCAGATGGAAGAGAGTTGTAACTTATTACACTACTGCACACCCCCAAGGGTGATATCACAGTAAGGCTGAATACTGACTACTTAGAGTAATTTCTAGTGGCTTCAATGGTTCATGGTAAAGAGATGAATATCAGAAGCCCCAATAATAGACTTTCTTGCCTAGGTTTCTATTTGTAATGAAATTCTGTTCAGATCACTGGAAAAGTACATCCAAAGAAGAAAAGGAGTGAAAACTAAATAAAATTGCCACAGGATTTATTTTTGCTTTAACTTGTAGATGATGATTAAAACTGAGTATTGATTTGCAATTTACCCTGATACTTGAAACTGATAAAAGTGTAAACTACTTCTTTGATTTAATAGCTTTATTAGAGCTGAGGCTGGGTAGAGTTATGTGGGGTCACTTTTTGCCTGGGGTTGCCTATTGGTTTTCAGTAGAATAAAAGAATAGGAATGAAGCACTGACAGATCCCATCTGGGCTCCCTGAGACAGCTGGCTTCAATAGTCTGTCTAATGCTAGAATTGTGCCTTCAGTTGCTTTTGTTGACATCACAATAGTTTAATGTTTTGAGAGAACACCTACAGAATGGACTGAGTCCATAGTGTGTTAGTAGCAACATGGCTCATGAATTAGAGAAATATTGATTATCTGTATACTGGTTCAGCTGCACAGAGTAAGGTGATATGTGTGTGTGTGTATAAAATAGTCATAATAAGTGTTATGAAAACACAAATTAAGATGAAACTAGGACTAATTATAAGATTTCCTTTGGGTTCATCTATTAGTTCACACTATTTTAATTTTATCATTTAAGTATTGTATATTGATGCTTAGTTTGACTTGGCTTGTAAACATGCTGTGTGCGTTTCAAGCTTATTTAAATACAAGACTTTGAAATCCTTGAGTTGTCAAAAGAGCAGCAAAGCCATGTGGGCAAAGACAGTAGAATCTGGTGAGACATTTTTGCTTTGTTTTCCTAGAAATGACATCTTTGCATTTAATTTGGCCTTTGGTCTTTTGTGAAGTGGAACTGATCATATCTAATATTCTCTTCATTACTTCAGTAATTGTTGTAGCTGTTTTTTAAAAAAATTCAAACTTTCTGTGCCTGAAAGCTGCAGGCAGAAGAGGGCTCAAATTGTAGGCCACAAAATGTGAATAAAACACCATAACAAGCAACAGCAACTGCATGGGGGTTAGGACTCATTTTGGGAGAACTGAAATTGGAGTCTAATGTGTGGAGAAAATAGGAGACTGGGAAAATGGCCATATTCCCTCAGGAACTTCAATGCAGCAATTGAGAAAAGAAGTACTATGAGATTTCTAATGTACATACAAATGCATACATCAGTATTGGTCCCTGAATCCTCTTCAGCTGAAATCTTATTTTGCAAAAATTAAGTTGCCTTCTGCCAGGAAAAATTACTGTTTGTCATTTATTCCAAGAGACTGCCTTGTCTTGTGTGATCAGTTCACTACATTTGCAATATGGAAACAACATATTTCCATTAATGCAGACATTCACTTCCATCTCCATAAGACTCCTGAAGCACACTACTCTAAATTTAGAAGTGCTTGCTGTTCCCTCCTGCCCCCTCTTCTTCAATTTCTTTTTTAAATGATGTAGTTAGATAGCTAAGATTGATTCTATAATCAAACCCAGCCTGTAAGATGACACTCACTTTGTGAATAGATAGCTTATCTGCCTCCTATACTAATGTTCAGAGGTACAGCAGAGAACAGTAATTCTTTTAGTCTCCTTGCTCCCCCATTTTTTTGAAAAGGTGGTTACCCTCAACATTATACAGTGAGCACAAATTATTCACAGGAAAGTATCGGTCTCTTATTGCCTGTTTCTGCTTAAAGTGAGCTATTTTGTTCTGCAAGGCAGAAATAAAATTATAACTGCATTGTAAGGGTCACTAATGGGAAGACCCATGTTTAACGCTTGCAACAAATGCAAGATACTCCACACATTTGTTTTCTGGGATAGTGGAAGATGCCAGTAAAATTGGTTTGTTTTTTTCTTATCTAGTTCATCAGAAGATTTTCTTTTGTTCCTGTCATGCTTATAAAGTATGAACTTGCACCTTTGTGCTTTAATTGCATTGCAGTTTGGGGAAATGGAGATTGAAAGATGGTAATATGTGTATAGTGACCACGTAATGTCAGCATGCTTTAATAAGAGCTTTGGAAACAATGAGAGAAGTCTAAAATCAGGTCTAAAAGGAAGGGTAAGAACACAAGAAGTTAGTATCTTTTTATTAGTTTAAAAAAATTATTATTTAAATGATCTGAAATGAACCACTTGAGATGAAAGTAAGGAGACTAAAAAGGGACAGGAGTGTGTCAGATAAAATATGTGCAACATACATTCTTTTACATTTGTGACCTAGTGTTTTGTTCTGGGCATTTTATGGTATGTTCCAGAGCCTGTTGGAGTGGAAAGCGATGCCCCTTGTAACTAACTCCCATGTCTTTGTGTTAAATCACCCTTCCTTTCCCAGGTCTCCAAGCAACAGTATCTTAAAGATGAAATATTCATTCTGAAACCTAATTTAATTTCAGAGTTGCCTGAGCTGCAGAGCTTATCAGTTCATGGAATCCACAAAATTCGATGAATTAACAACTCTTTTTCCATAGATGGAAGGTTATTTTTAATTTTTTACAGGATCTTGTTAAAATGCATTTTCTGATTTTTAACCTTGGTTTGGCTGGCTATGATTTACTCATTTGTGATACAGGGGATAAGAAGAAAAACTAGAAGCAGTAGTCTTCCCATCAATAAATGCAAGGCATTGTTATTTTATAATATCTATTAGCAACCTTGAACAGTGCAGAGCTGTAAATAAATGAAGGTTAAAGTATTTCAAAGCTGATTTCTATTTCCTGTGTATCGTTCAGATTTAAATTATTTTTTTTTCCAGAACCTTGATGTTATCAGGCAAACCACTAATGGCATATTTTTAACCAGTTAAGTTAGTAACAAAACTGGGCAGGACAAGAGGAAATGGCCTCAATTGTGACAGGGGAGGTTTAGATTGGATATTAGGAAACATTTATTTTCTGAAAGGTTTTGAGCAGGTGGCCCAGGGAAGTGGTAGAGTCACCATCCCTGGAGGAATTAAAAAGTCCTGTAGAAGTGGCACTTAAGGACATGGTTTAATGGTGACCTGGCAGTGCTGGGTTAATGGTTGGAATTGATGATCTTAAGTCTTTACCAACTGAAAAGATTGTATGATAGAACATTATGGGAATAATGAATGAGTGCAAGAGGTCAGAAAGGCTGAGCTTTGTAAATGCTTCTGTAACATGAGCTAAGGTGAGCTCACCAAGAGCATCTGAGGACACTTCGTTTATTCCAGTGATTCCTCAGCTGGATGTGTGTGCTTTTGGTGTTCACACAATTTCTCAGATACATCTGACAAGTCTCATTAATGTGTAGACACTGTCACCTCTTTTTCCTATTCTTACACTAAATAAGTAGTAATGGTTGGAGGTTGGAATACTTTGAACCCATTGTGGATGTTCTTACCTGAAGCTAGGATTAATCAATAGCACATGTAAATGGCAAATATTAAGTGATTATCCATTCTTAAAGCCTGCCATTGTTCTTGTAACTGCTGGGTCTTCTGGAAACACCCAACAGTGGTGGTGGTGATGCAAAACCCAAGCAGCCCCATCCTGCTCACCTGAGCTTGTTCTTGTGCTGCTTCTGGTCTGACCTCGTGCTCTCCAGGCAAACAGGTGCAGAAATGCTGTGAACTCTCTGAAGTAACTCCCCTGGAGTCACTGTGGGTGGAATAGGGGTTCCCCTCCTTGGATGTCTGCTGCTGAGAGGTCTCATGAGGGAGATCCACTAAAATCTGTTATGGGTGGACTTTTTGAGAAAATCTAAAAATGAGACTGTGAACATGAAATGTGTAGTGTAATCTTTCTGCTGCTCTACAGTATGGCTTCTACTGAGGATATATAGATTTAAAGTAACCATATGGCTAGAAGTATTTTTTCCAAGGAAAGAACACCCTGGGGAGTTGCATTATGGTATCAGAGGTGTATTGCAGTGCAGGTGTATGCAGACAGGACTTGTGCATCACTGACTTCAACCCAAATAGAAATAACATCTGCTGCATGTGGTATGAGAAAGATCAGCATTAATGACAAAAAGCTAAATAGCTAAATCTTTTACCTGATGAAAAAGATTTATATAGCTGCAATTGGACAACCTCGTGTTCTAAGGAACTTGAATGATTATTTAATAATTTCTATCCTTTTGTATTTAAAAAAAAAAAAAAGCTAGGTGTTAGGGTTTTTTTTGTTTTTCCCAGCTGGAATAAAAATGTAAGCTGAAAATTTGTAGATATTTCATATAATCATAGAATATCAGGGGCTGGAAGAGACCTCAAAAGATCATCTAGTCCAACCTGCCTGCCAGAGCAGGATCACCTAGACCAGATCACACAGGAACTCGTGTGACTTAAAAATATTTTTTCAGTAATGGTTTTGGGTGTTCTTAGAATTTGCACTTCAGGGTAAATTTTCAGTGTTTACTGTGGTTCATAAACGTCAATAATAGAGGCATGTTTTTCAGTAGGAGAAATTACAAGCCTTAATTCAAGCATGCCTCATCATGTACTAGCTATGCTTCTTTTGCAAACAACTAGGCAGAACATTTCAGGCATGTGAAAGAAAGGAGTAAGCAGAAAGTGCTGCAAAAATATTTATTTTCTACATGGTTTATATAAAACTCCTGTAGTGTCTATGGTTTTGTTCTATTTATAATATAAAGATGCTTTGGTTGCTTATGCATTTAAAGAAACAAAACAAAACAGAGAAGAAATACATTTTTCAAGACTGGTGATTTACAACTAAATCAACCAAAATATAAATCATATAGCAAAATAATAACCTATTTTTTGCAAGCTAAACTTTTTCTCTTGGCTCACATGCTCAAGAAAAGAGATAAAACAGGTGAGTGCTGCAATGCTCTGCGAAGGGCAGTAATCGGGTCTTCTTCCTGGAAAACAGAGCATGTTTGGCACTCGCAAGGCAGGGTCCCTTGTGTCTTAGAACTGTGGCTCGTTCTCGTATTTCTTGCTGTAAAAGAGAGACTTGTGGATCACAAAAGCATTCGACTTGCTGGGTAATCTGTATTTCAGAAGATAGGTTGGCCACTGGGTGTTTCCCCTTCTTTTGGCAGAAAATGGTCTGTAGCGAGCGTCGTTTCTCCGTGCGCTGTGCGGTGTGGCCGGGTGGGCGCAAGCGGGAGCTGAGCGCTGCTCCCTGCTGCAGGCCTCAGAGCATGGGCTCTGAAACCTCCGAGAAAGCTCGGCTGATGCGCACCGTGTTTTTTGACAAAGGCACACGGCACAAAGTACATGCCCTGCAGAGTATGTTTTTGCTGCTACGTGGGCCTCGAATAAAGCAGGAATCTTAGGACATGAGAAAGAAACCGAAAGTAATTATAGCCACACCCCTCGTACTGGCTCACCTTCAACTTATAACTGTGTTTGCCGGCCATATGCAAACAGAACGTTGCTAGGAAGGAGAAATATTTGGAAACATTTTCTCATTCACATTAATAATGAAAAGTAACATTTGATTCCCTGGGCACTTTTTCAGCTCAGGCTCTGAAACTGAACCTAATTACCAATGTTGCATTACAAAGTGGAGCCCTTTCTGCTTAGGGAACAGAGCACATATTGAGAGATGCTTTTTTTTTTTCTTTTTAAGATTTTTCTGCACATTAAGTTTAGTTTATTCAACATGCTATTTTCACCTTAGCAACATTTTTATTCCAGCTGGGAAAAACAAACCAAAAACCCAACAACCACCACCATCCTTTTTTTTTTTTTTTTTTTAGAGTAGAAAACAAACAAAAAACCCACCAAACAAACAAAAATAATCAAAAAAGAAACAACCAACCCCAACACTTTGTCTGTTAGTTTATGTTCTTGATTTATTTCTTTTTTGTCTTGAGAGAAAATAAAACATTTTAATTTGACTTCACTGTCATATGGTTAGTTATCAGCCTGAGATTTTGGTGAAATGTCCTTTGTTGAAGATTTAGAAAAACAATCAGTGTGCAGCAAATATTGATATGACTCTTAATGGCAATTTAGCTGATTAATATCCTTTCATGCAGCTTTGCAGCATGAAACCCAGTGTTTTAATGAACACCACCAACAAAGAGCGTACCAGGTGTGTTACTAAGAAACAATCTCTAGTGTGATTTAATTAATCAAAGCCTTGCATGGAGCAATTATGAGCAACCTTGTGTAAGTGGCAGTGGTATATGATCCTTGATTTAAAATTGTTTTTAAAGAAAGACATCATGGCTTAATAACTGCGCTTTACCAGTCACAGAACAAAGCTTTGTTTAATCAGGTGTTTGTTTATTGGTGTTGGTTTGGGCTTGTTTTTTGTTGTTTTTTTGGGTTTTTTTGTTGTGTTGCTTTTGGGTTTGGTTTGTTTGTTTGTTTGGTTTTTTTTAAGTAGAAGGAAGAAGAAAACACTAGTGACTAGTGACTTTGGGGGTTGGTAACTGGAAAAATCAGTGTCTATTGAATGTTATTGATTTCTTTCAATGGTTTCACTACAGGTTTCCTTGAATCTGTTTACTTCAATTTTTTTAATAACTTGGAGAGACTAAAGCTGTTGTTACTCAGGAGGGGACATTCCTGACCAGTCAGGTATCCTGTGATACCAAAGTCAAAAAGCCTGAGTTGTGCTCTTCCATGTTAGCAGAGGTGCTTCGTGGGAGTATTTTGGTGGAGAAAAAGAGGGTTCAGCCCCTAAACATATGATGTAGAAGCACCACTGAAATGTTTCCAGAAGGAGAACCTGCCCATTCTCATCAAAGCCAACTGAAAATTGTAATAGTGTGCCGTGATTAGTTGGAAACCTGAGGATTTTTCGTTAAACATATGACTCTGGAGACACTTAAGACCCACCTGGATCTGTTCCTGGGTGACTTGGTCTAGGTGATCCTGCTGTGGCAGGGGGGTTGGACTGGATGGTCGTCTGAGTCCCTTCCAATCCCTAGCATTCTGTGATTCTGTGACTGGAACATGGATATATTCAGAGAATTAGCAAGGTTTCCCTTCTTTTTGTTGGAGGAAACAAATCGTGACTGATTTACCCTCATTAGAAACTAGAAAGGTTTATCCTCTGCCCTCTTGTTCTCTTAGTCATATTACAGATTAAACATAGTTGCCATAGTGTTGCAAATTCCTCTGCTATAACAGCTTTCTTCAAACACTAAAATAGCAAAAACACTGTGTTTGGCTCTTGGGAATAAACTATTGATGTGAAGATTTTGCCATGCCCAAATGCCAAGTCCAAGAGAAGCTTGTTGTGCTTTGACAAGCAGGCTTACGCTACTGATACAAGGTCTTTCATGGAAATTAATCAAGTAAAATGTAGCTCAGGTTCATTCCTTCTTGCAGAAGCTGTGGGACAAAAGGGAGGGCAATAGCTGTTACACAGATGCACAGTTATTTCCCTCTTAAAATTCTCTGTTGGACATTTGTAGATGAATTTCATTGCCTCTATAAGCTGGAGACAAAAGGAGGTCAAACAAAACTTCAGACATTAGTCCTGCTAGGTAAGTATGTGCAGAAACCTCAGGGAATTTAAAGCAATAGCTGGACTAAACACTAATGGATGGAGAAAACTTGAAGATGAGAGATAAAAAAATTCTGTTACTATTCAGTGATTACATTTCTGTCCAGGGTGCTTTTCAGACTTCTGTGTCCAAAAAAACCCAGACAATGGAATACGGAAATTCTGGCACAACTCCTAGTGATGTTTATAGTGGGGAAATAAGGACTGAAACTTACTTAACTATCTGCAGAAAATTACTGTGCAAAAAAGTGGTACATGAAAACCTTCCTGTTCATATCAGGGCTGTGTCCTACAACCTGAGACACTGTCTTCTACCATGTGTATGTGCAGTCAATAATACATGGACATTTTTGAACATAGTCTTAAAAATTAACCATAATCTTTCTTTAAATGGAAACTTCTTCTAGGCCTTCAAATGTCCCTACTCAGCAGAACTGAAACTCTTACCTGAACTGCTCACTACTGCTTTTCAGAAAGCACAGGGCTAATGATACACAGATAATTATTTTTAAATTACTTTTGGTCCTTGGAAGCTGAATAGCTTCCTTTTAGGGTGCATGGACAGCTTTGTACAATACACCCTGATTTATTATTTTTTTTCTGGAATAAGGAGGAAGATTTTCAAGTTTCCTAGCAAAACCTGTAAAGAGGAGTTGAGCTCAAGGTCGTGCACTTTGTTAATATATTTAGGAGTCTAGCTTTCCTCTATGGACAAGGAAATTGGCAACATTTTCTATTTTATGCACTTTCTAACTTGTGGTGCCACACAGAATAAAACCAAATTCCTCTTACCTATCTCCTTTCTCCCCCCATTTCCTTGGGTTCTTCACTGCAACATGTTGTAGTATCTTCCAGATGGTGGTTATAGAAATATACACCTAGGTTATGAATTCCATGAATATAATTGTCACATTAGCCTTGATATTAAATGCTCTAGGTTAATTTAAATTATCTTTGCTTTTATATTTGTATGTGTTTTCATAAAATGACTTATTCAATTTATTTTTTGTTTTTCTTGTCAAAGAAGTTTATTTAGTTGTAAGGCTGCACTTATCACTAAAATTTTTCTACATTATGTTGCTGCCTGTATTTTGTTTTAAAGAGACATGGCATTTAAGGGATTTGCTAGGGATTTGGTAAGATGTCTAGAACATAGAGTCAAGCTTTAGTTTATGTATTGCCTTTGAACATCCTGTCTCTTTTTATACTACAAGTGCTGAGGAAGAATGACACTAGAGAATGTTCTGGGTTACATTTCATATGGGTCTGTCCATAGCTTCCCTAAAAGAGACAGAGCTTGAAGTTTAGCCTGAACATCAACCTATTATGCCCTTTTATTTTAACACATAAATCTTGTGGGGTTTAAGATCAATCATGTAGAGGCCTAGAGGAATAGAGTAGCAATAAAATATCTCCCTTCGCTGTTAGGTTTCCTGTTAAGAGAGGCCTTTAACTATGCACATTGCAGATCAGACCACAGTAATACCTCTGAAGTAAGTGGAACTTGATCAAATGTTGAAATGTAATATTAAAACTCAAGCTTAAGTCAGTGTCCTTAAGGAACTTCTGAAGTGTTGGATGAGATTCACTTGACTCCAAGAGCTGGAACTTTAAAACAAACAGATCAAAGAGCTTGTGAATATGGTAAAAATCCTCTAAGATCCTCAAGAAGGAGAAAGAGCTCAAAGCCTGCTTCATTTCTCTTCCCATATTCACAATTCACAGTCTTTAGGGAGGAGAGTTTGTACTGATTTCTACAGGTGTGTCCTGGTTTGAGTGAGAACCAAACAAATTCCGTTCAGTGATTTTGCTTTTCGCTCAGATTTTCTAACTTCACTTTCTGAAGTTAGCAGCATGTTTTGTAGACAGCATCTGCTTCTAACAGTGATAACACCTCATGTTTAGAGTTACTGCCAAGGATACCAAGGCCACTGCTAGAAAACTTGTGTATTGCACTGAGGGATGCAGTAAGTGAGAGACTGCACCTGCAGGGAGGATTGGACAGGACAGGTGAGCCCAGACTGACCATTGAGCTATTCCAGCCCATATCCATTGTAGCCAATATAGAAAGCTTGGGGGTCCGGAGGGTGTTGCTCTCTGGCTCTCGCTCTCGGTCTCTTGTTCTGGGGGAGAACACGCAGACAGAAAAGCACACAAGCTGAGCTGGCAGGCTAAGCAAGCTAGCTGGTGGGTTAGGCTCTCGGCTCGGAGTGTTGGCATTCTTTCTCTCTTGAGGGGGTTCTCCCCCTCAGAGCACCAAGGAGGATTCTGTCTATACTGCCTTCTTTCCTGATCAGTGTGTTCCTGAACCCGGTGACAGAATCCAGCTCCTGAACACAGCTCCTGTCTGCAGTGGGGTCCAGTCTGGGATAGTCTGGCACAGTCCCTGTGCCAACTCCACAGCATCAGTGATGGTGACATAATTACCATCAGGAGGGTTGGGTTCGGTACTGGTTTTGTACATATTTGTATATATTCCATTATTATTATTTTCATTACATTCTTCTAGTTTCCTTTTCTAATTGCTAAGTCTCTCTCCCTTATTCCTTTTTTCTTCCCCTTTGGGGAGGGAGATGGGTTAAAAGAGAGCGCCTGTTGTCAGTCTGGGTTGCTCTGGCCCTAAACCATGGTAAGATGTTCTTTACTGCTGTCAGAGGCAGCAGTTACTGCTTCTGTCTGATGCTTTTGCTTTCTCTTTACTTGGTTTCTTTTGCTGAGCTGGAAGCTCACATGGGCTAAAACTAACACTGTCAGCAAAATATGTCACATTAAAACTCTCATTTTTCCTACTCTAAGGAAAAAGAAGGTGAGTCCACAGAAGAGATCCTAGAGAACATTCCCTCCTAACAGGCATGTCTAGAAGTCTATAATCAGGGTTAACTGTTTTTTGCCTCTTGGATTCTGTGACAGAGGGATTAGATATCCTTGGGGAAAAAAAAGTACATCTGAAAGATGGACATAAACCACATTGTGCTTTGTAGAAGAAATAATTCTTCATGCTGGTATTTTGATGACCTCTGAATGTGGTGAATGTGACACAGGTGGTTTAGACCCTTGTTTCTCTTTCCCATTATAAAATTGTCTGCTCAGAGCCTTGAACTGTCAGATAAGTATTGAAAAATAATAAAAAACCAACCCAAAACAACCGAGCCCAAACCCCCAAAATAAATAGAACCCAACCAACAACAACAAGAACAAAAACCAAAAACCAAACCACAACAACGCACCAAAAAAAACCCAAACCAACCCACAAAAGAAAAAAAACCTAAACAAAGAAAACAACCAACCAAGAATGAAATACCTTCATCTCACTTCAATATTAAAGACCTCAGTAAATTCTTTGGTGTTTTAGAACTATGAAATTGCCTATAGGCTTGATGATTATAGACAACACATAGTGCAGCTTCTCCAAGATCACACTACTGCCAAACTGTGACTCATTCCCTGGTCCCACAGTCCTGCAGGGAAGTAAGCCATGCCAGACCTTTTCACAGCTTCTCTCTGTCTCTGTGTTGGATCAGCTGTGCTGCCTGACAATCTCTGTCATTATCAAATCTAGGAATTCATGAGTCATGACTCAAAACTTGTTATATTAATTTTCAAAGCACAAGAGCCTATATGTTTATATGAACATACATATGCACACCCTCACATGGACACATTATATAATGCATAATTCCATGTATAAAGATTACTGTTACTTATTTTCATTTGATGTCTTCCTTTAGCCTTTCAGGTTTACGTTTCACAGTGTTATCATGCTTGAAAGTTAAAAGCCTTTATTGGAAATGAAAAAAACCCACTCATTTTCTCACTTGGGAGCTCTGGAAACTAGTTTTTAAAAGAAGAGGAAAAAACTGAACAAGTGAGCAATGCTGTTTTGGTGATTGAGAGTCAAGGCTGAAATACAAACATGTTTTCTGTGTGTGTCAGAAGAGGTTTTCTTCCTCCTCCAATCTGTATAGGACTAGCCTACTCAGAACAGTAGACTGCCTAAGCACTTATATGAAGGCTTTTTACCTTTGTCTTTAATAAAATCCTCGATTTTGGTGCTATACTTAAGGTAGAAACATACATATGCATACAATTTGGGGTTGGAATGGGCTATAATGCAGCAATATGTCAGACTGGCATTTGAAGTGTATAAAGGCAAATTTCTGATTTAGATTGCAGAAGCATGGATTATAAATTAAGGCTTCCAAACTGTCAGTGCTTTCCGAGTTTCCACATAGATGTAGTCAATACATAATGCATGATTTGCATATATTATGTTGTTCTTATCCAGTCTTTTTCACCATCCCTCTGTTTTGTGCTTTGACAACATATGTGGTAGATTGTGTCTGTGCTGTGCAAACTTGGGAGACTGCAGGTGTCCGCTCTTGCTCTTCAGGCATTGCAAGAAGTTCTGTCGCCCTTTCTCTTGTTTTATCTATGGGACTTGATTTAGTTGTAAGTTATTTTTAAATAAAATAGTCAGAAGTGTAAAACAGAGTGAGTGGAAACTGTAAATTTTGTGGGTTTTTTTGGTTTTGGGGTTGTTTTTTTTTAATCGATTCAGTAGCGCTTTATTTTGCTGGAAAAAATTTTGCATCTAAGGATAAATCAAACTGAGTAATGAGAGAATTTGCCCAGTGGAGGGTGCTCTCTTGATAGCAACCATGGCTTGGGTAAGAGTGGATTTTTTATTCATGGTGATATGTAACCACGGAGACTGCCACTGATCCCCATTTCCACTGGGAGAAATAGTAATGAGTTTAAACTGGAGCTCGGAAGATTTATGCCAGACACTAAGAAAATCTTTCTAATAGCAAAAATGGGCAAGTACGTAGATTGCTCAGAGATACTGTGGAATTGGTGAAGATTTTAAAATCACTTCTAGGGTCTAACGCTGGAGGAACCTGTCTCTGAATGATAGTTAAGTCAGTGTGTCACACTTCACTTTGGAAGCATTTTTGCTGGATAAAATAGGCCCGGGAAAAGTATAGGAAGAGGAAGTAACCTTCCCATAGCCCTATGACAGGGTTACCCCTGTCTTTTAGGAAGTGGTAGTTACCTCAGCTGGGTCACTAGAGTTACCTGTATCTTTAGAAACCCAGATCTGCTCTTTGCTCATGTCATGAGCTACTTTATCTCCCCACCCCACTAAGCACAGCTTTTTTTTTTTTTTTGTCCTGTTTCTTTAAGAGGAGGAACTGTGTATAAATAGATGCTTAGAATGAAATAAAACCTATTCTATTAAAAAATAATGAAAAATCATATTGTAAACTGAAAATTCTATTGCAAAAACTAGAAGCACATGTTGGGGACTGTCTCTGCATTTACAATGCTTTATCTTGAGCATTTGAAGGAGTGTGCTACATCTTTGTGAGATACTGGGCACATTATTCTCCTGGGCTAAAGTCAGAACTGTTCACCTCAGCGAGGAGTAGCTGAAATTTGGGTCAGGCCAAAATGCCCAAGCAGATGTGAAACATTCGGACCACTCTCATTTAGGGATCTGCTTCTAGTTACCCTGCTCCAGTTTGGCAAGAGACAAGGAGCACAGCATTGCTTCTGGTTTTGTTTTACAAAAGGAGAGTAGACAAAGAACATACTGACTAAGGGATATGTACAATGATTTGGAAGAAATTCAGTTATTCAAAAAAATCCTATTTAAGTAATTATGATTACTGTAGCTGCATGCCACTTAGAGTAGTTGCAAAATGTACTTTCTTCAAGTAGTAATAAAATAATTCTAAGAAAATATTCTGCGTGTTCAAAAACTTCATATTGGGATAAAGTTATCAATGCCCATTCTTCTTTCTAATTGTGAAAAAGGTCAGTGCACATCACCAGTATTCTAGCATTTTGCTCACCATGATGATTAAATGCTCTAACATTCTCTAAAAAGCATAATGTAATAAATACAAAATGGTGGGAGAAACTTTTGTTGTCTTTTCTCATTTGGTCTGTTGCAGAGGATCAAGTCTTTTGAGTAGGGAGGTTTGTTTTTTGGTGTGTTGTATGAGTTACTTTCACCAGACATTCCTAAATAACCTCTGAAAAAGAGGGCTGGAAAATCAATACTAGTCAGAGGACTAAGAAATTCTATTTAAAGTAATAGCCGTTCAGAATTTTCACTCAGGTTGAGCATGTTTTCGTGCCAAACAGCCCAAGGGCAAAAATCAGCATGGTGCTGTTGAAATAACTTCAGTGCACACGTACCTTACTGAACCCTATTGAACCATCTGAAAATGGGACTACTTAAGCTGACTCTGCATCTTTCCTGATGTCTTCAGGTCTCTGCGATATCTGTCATTTAATTGTTTCCTAAAAGGCCAGGCCTTGCTTCAGATCTGAATGAAGTTCACAGGCTTTTGAGAACTTAAGGCAGAGTCAGGAACAGGATCCAGGTATCAATTGTGTCGTGTTATAAAAAGAGTGGGTGTGCTTCAACAGGTCGTCATGTGAAGCAGGAGAGTGGCTGAAGGCTGGAATTTGGGTGATGGGCAAGAAAAAGTCTGCCATGAATTTATAATTCTTATTTTTTTTTAAGGTGTTTCTTGATGCACGTGGGTATTGTGTCTTCCATTGAATTAACCTGCTGTCTTGTCACTTGAATTCATCATGAAAATCAGAGCCTGCAGGAGAGGTGTTGCTTACATAATTAATACATTTGTCCTTACATTTTAAAGGTGAATATGGCAAGTTAAATCCTTCTGTACTGGTCCTCTCTTCAGATGCCTGTAGTCCCTGAGTGGTTCTACATGAGTGTGCTGAAGTACTGTACACAAAATTTCTGTACTCCATAGAAAAGCTGAAGTATTGCAGACTCGTAGGACACAGCTATGTGCATTGCAGCACGTTTTTCTGGGGTACTGAAGTCTTATCTATCTGATAATTTGATAAGCATATGAAATTTAATAAATTTAATTAACATTGTGTAATAAAATGTGCAATAAATGTTGTTTATATATCTCTCACTGCACAGGACTTATGTCATGTCTGAACAGTTAGCAGCATGCGTGCTAAATGTTGCTTTTAATTAAACAATAAAGAATGTAACAACCTTTATTGTATTGTTGTAAATTTTGATGTTGTACAACAATTTGATTCCTTAAAAATTAATTGCCTAGGAGTGTGTTTAAGTAATATTGATTATGCTGGTGCCTCATGTTGATCTGTGATACTTAACCCAGCATTTAAAATATCTTTTTTCCATTATACATTTGTGATGCAAGAATAAAAGCAAAGTACAAAACAAATAGGCACTTGAATTCTAATAGCAATAAGCAATAAATGTCAGGCATCTGGAAATTATGGTTGCAATTTCATCAGAGTACACTTTGTTCTTCTATTATGCCTGCATGAATTTTGCTACAGGCAAAATCTATTACAGATAACAGTTAAGAACCTTTCTAATCTACAGATAGTCATGGAAAAATACTAGAAAACAAAATGTTGAAAAATGCAATATTGCCGAGTAAAACTGACACTTGTATAAAATAATGTGATCATATTTAGAACTGCAGACATAATTTCTTTTAAGATCATGTTGAAACAAATTTCTGGGATGTTTGGACTGGCTGGAGGGCATATAACTAATAATATGCATTGTATCATTAAATGTGTTTGGGTACTGTATAGAGAGAGATACTTATCTCTATTCTATGGACTAGTTATTTTGCTTGTTTAATGATTGCTACCTGAAATAGCAGTTACCAAGCTGGAGTATGCATTAGAAGCCAGTACTTTTCCATTGCCCGTTATTATATTTGAGTAGTGGCTATTTCTGCTCCAGGTCATCTCTATTGCCCTAAAAAAGCAATCCCTATTGCTTCTGAAAGTATTCATTTTACACTTTTCATCATGCATTATGATACCTTACAACTCTTTAATTGACTCTGAAGATTTATGGCCTGTTAATATATTTTGCTTAGGGACATGGTTTAGTGGTGAGCTTGCGGTGTTGAGTTGAATGTTGGACTAGATAATCTTGAGGATCTCTTCCAAACAAAGACATTCTATGATTCTGTAATTAGAATTGTGTCAAGCCATAAAAGTTGATTGTTTATTTTACACAGTTTTGGTACCAGAATGCTATATTCTAGACAGATCAAATTCATCCTAGGTTTACTCTGAAATAATAAAGATTAGGCTTCAGTAAGGATGATACTGGTGTTAGAGACATGCTTAAGACTTTGTACTTTTGCTTTGGGATATATCAGGAGAGAAAGAATAACTTGATTTGTGCTCTTTAAGCAATCTCTTACCAAATTGAAAGTGTGTTGGTTTGTATTTAACTTTTTACTAAGAAAGTCAATTTTTTTCTTGCAGTATAAACATCAGTCCTAGATTTTTTTTATATCATGCTTGATAAGGAAGATCTCTTTTGCAATAATAAAATGTACAAATATAGGATTTTCATCTGCAGTTGGCTTTCTTCACTAACTGGGTGTTCTTTTCAATGATGACTGGAAGTGGATAAGCTTGGTTCATGGTTATACCGTCAGTAGCATGATAATGGAAGTGTTAAAACTGGTACAGTGCTTGAAGTTGTATTTGTGAATAGGTATCTTGTTACAGTGTCATGAAATATTATTTAAATTTATCATAATTAATTATATCCTGCTTCAAAACTGTAGCTTCTGTCCTCGTGAGTCAAATAGTCTTAAAGGAAAGACTGTTACCAAAATGTTTGGTGAAACTAAAGGTGGAATTTTTGAGGAGTACATGTGGAACAAGAATTGTTTTTACCTATTGATGTATTATTCTACATCAGTGAAACAGGAGAACTGTGAATCTCTCAAACTCTTGTCTTAATCCTTTTATTTAGAAAAGTCAGAACTTTGAAGCAGTAGGTGCAGGGTTACCCCTTCACTAGGAGAAGGAAAACATTTACTTCACAGTAAAGATTAAGATACTTTTTTCCACTCATTGATGTAGTGTCTGGACATCCTTTGGGTTTTTGCTGAAATATAAAAAGGAATTTCTGATCAATATGAAATAGTTCATGACTTTAAACAGAATTTGTTTGCAGTTTTACATATTGGGAACATATGATGGGAAAATTCTTATAATACTTTCTCTCTCTCTCTCTCTCTCTCTCTCTCTCTCTCTCTATATATATATATATA
>VYZU01026955.1:0-23988 GCA_013401355.1 Ceyx cyanopectus | reverse complement strand
GTGGTTGTCTCTGCCAAGCAGATGTTTTACAGAAGTTTAACACTGCAAAGAGTTGGTTATATATCTATAAAAATAAATATATATGGGAATTGCTGCAAGTGGAGCAGGGACAAGGCTCAAAAAACCCATCCTGTGTTTGCAGAAATCCCCTGTGAAGCCAAATTTAGATTTGAGAGCCCAAGTTAAGACTCAAGAGCCCAAGTTAAGACTCAAGAGCCCAAGATTAGACTCAAGAGCCCAAGATTAGACTCAAGAGCCAAAGTTAAGACTCAAGAGCCCAAGTTAAGACTCAAGAGCCCAAGGTTTAGACTCAAGAGCCCAAGTTTAGATTTAAGAGTTTAGACCAAGAGTTTACACCGAGTTTAGACTAAGAGTTTACACCAAGTTTAGACTCCAGAACCCAAGTTTAGATTCAAGAGCCCAAGCTCAGCTTCGAGAGCCTAAGTTTGGACTCAAGAGCCCAAGTTTAGACTCGAGAGCCCAAGCCCAGGAACCAACCATGTGCACCCACCCACCCCCCGGGCTGTGCTCACCCTGCACTCCCAGGACAGATGCAAATCCAGCCGAGTTGGGTGATTTACAGGAGCTCTGCAATCGTGTCCTAGGTTAGAAGGGAGGCCCAGCTCTGCAGAACAAAACACTTGCCATAAATTACTACGTGAAGGCTTTTCATCAAAGCATAACAGCATGAAGTATGATTCATGAGGAACCTGTAATGCCTTAATTAAAGGGGAGAAACTGATCCTGCTGTGAAAATCTTCCAGATCCCATGCCAAGCTCATCAGTGACTTAATTTACGGGGCAGAAATGGGCCAGAAAATGGCAGAAGCAGTAAAATGGTGTAACTTTTGCCAACTGGGGATGTAACAGCAGTGCAAAGGGAGGGTGATTTACAAATTAAACGAGACAAAGGTGGAGGTGGAGAGGGAGAAATTGTGAATAAACTCCTGGGCAGTGCAGGATGGGAGGATCCAACCTGTGCTCCAGCTGCTCTTTTTGTTCCTGCCCCAGTTTCTGCCTCCTGGCACAAAGGTCACTGGTCTTAGCCAGCCATGAAATTCCCCCTTGGCTTAAATTACCCGTGTCCTTGGGGCTTCTAAACCCTGATGCCAGACCCTCAAGGCTGCCATGCCCGTGACACTGACATGATTTCTGGTGTAACTGTGGTGAAAAAGATAGAATTACTTTGGGTTTCCACCAGGACCATCCCCCCTGCACCCCCTCCCAGGGCAGCCAGGGAATGTTTCTCCAGTTTCCCCCAGGATTTGACTTTCTGGCCCCACACGTGCCACTCACTGAGGCCGTGCCCACGGCAGGATGCCACGTGTGCCCAAACCCAGAGCCTCAGCCTTATTCATAGGGAAAAAATGCCGTGGGAATCACTTCCCCTCCGTGTATTTAACCAGTCCCATGACCTCAGCTCCACGAGCCTTGATTTCTGAGGGAAATAATTTCCAATACCGAGAAGGGAGAGGCTGCCGGGTGTGCGGGGAAGGCGGCGGGGAGGTTGCCATCAGCAATTGCTTGCAAAAGAGCCCAGGCTTGGGAGCCACACCTTAGGATGAGCTCAGCTCACAGCCCTGCCTCCTCACACCAGCTCTCCGGGGCCTTTTAAGCCATCGGGAGCAAGCCAGGGAACTAACTCATGGAGTCCACCCCCCCCTGCAGGGAGCAGGGCATCTGCACCCAGAGCAGGGTGCTCAGAGACCCCTAACCTCCCCTGGGATGCTGCCAGGGATGGGGCAGCCACCACCTCTCTGGGCAGCCTGGGTCAGGCTCTCCCCACCCTCAGCATCAAAAATCTCTCCCTTTTCTCCAGTCTCAATCTCCCTCCTTCAGTTTAAACCATCACCTCTTATCCTGTCCCAATAGCCCTGCTCAAAAGGGCACCAGTACAAACACCAGCATCTTCCAGAGCTTTGTTCAGTTCACCTTCCAGCATCCAAACAACAGGGTTTTTTTTCCACCCCTCATCTTGAGACGTGATCCACTGCTGGCAACATCCCACTATCAATCAGAAATCACCCTTGACATCCAGCCTATGATTTCCATTTATTTAGTCTAATCCCTTCCACAAAACACCATCCACACGCTGCCCTCCCCCTGGGGGCACTCGCCACTGGTGACTGGCCACAGCAGTGATGGCTCAGCCCACTCCCAACTTTCTGCTTACTTCCTTCCTGGATTATTTTTTGGCCAGGGGGATGCAACACCAGGCCCAGCACAGAGCCAGCTCCTTGGGAGCTTTCTGCTCTGACCCTTCCCACCTCCACCCTCCAGAGCAGATGGGTGAAGATGGGTGGTAGGGTTGGTGCTGCAGGGCAGGAAGGCACAGGAATTAAACCAGGCAGCCCAGCTAGTCCCAGTAGGTGATGAAAGCCTCACAGCCCCACACATACCTGGGATTTTCTTTTTCTTCTACCTGGGAATGGTGTCATCTGGACCACAAAGAAAAGACAATGGGAACAAGAGCAGGAGGTGAAGAGGAAAGCTGGGAGGGGAGGGAGGGCAGAAAGAGAAAATGGAGAAGGAAAAGGGTCAAGAATACAGGTGAGAAAATGAGCCAGAAATACACAGTAAAAAGGCAGCAGCTGACAATGAGAAAAAAAAAAATAAAAATAAAAATGGAGCATCATGGCAAAGGAAACCCATGGGGAAGAGGTGTGAGAAGAGCAACTGGTCAGCCCTGAGGAGCCACAGAGCTCCTGGGGTGGGTTGATGGGACAGCAACTGGCATCCCAAGAAGCATTGTGTGTCCCTGAGCCTCTGCCCCCACATCCCTGCCCAGCCCCTGCCTGCTGCTGTGCCCAGGGCAGTGCCCCTGAGCACCAGGATGGTCCCCAGCCCACAAGGGCACTGGGACCAGCACCCTCTGTCACATCCCTGCCAGGGCCACCTCTCCCATCTGGTTTCACTTGTGGCAGATGGGAAGGGGAGGGAGGGATGGGGGGGGGTTGGGGGGGGGGGGATGGGGCCACATCACTGGGATGTCGGGGATTCATTGCTTTCTATTCTTCTCCCGGTGACATTTAAAACGTTTAAATGCCTGGCCCCAAAACGCTTTCTGAGAGCTGTGAGCTTTTCCCAACGGCACAAAGGCGAGGATCTTCCCAAACGGAGCATTTAGAGGCAGGGATACAGGGGAAAAAAAAACCCCAAAAAATCAAAAAAGCAGGAAAAAAACCCCAAAGCAGCAGCTCTGACCACAGAGGCACATGCACCTCCCTCCTCCTCCTCCTCGCCCTCCCCTGCCAGCACGTTTCGGAGCTGCTCGAGCAAAGGGGCGAGCGAGCAGGAGTAATTTTCCACGGATGCAGGGAACAATTGAGCCCCGCATGGTTTTTCATCGTTAAAACGCTTCCCTCCAGCGGTTTGTGTTCATCCACACCAGACAAAGGCGATCTACGTGCAGGGACCAGTTTGGTCTTGCTCCACCCGCCGGTGGTGAGGAGCCGAGGTGCGAGGTGATGGGGAGGAGGAGGAGGATGGGGAGGAGGGGGGGAGGATGAGGATGCCACGGGGTGGGATCAGCTCCAGGTCCTCTTCTTCATGGCTGAAGCCAGCTCTGAGTCAGCCTTACTCAGTCTCCACCGTGCCCAGGTAGCTGGGCTGGGCTGGGGAAGGGGGGTGAGGGGATGGGGCAGCTCTGGCACAGGGAGAATGAGGGCTGTGGCAGCCCCCTGGGAGGCTGGGGGAAGAAAGAGGCCACTTTGCTTTACAGCACCACTTGTTTCAGCCTGGTGCTGCTGGCCGGGCACCTCCTGGGATCCAGCCCCTCCTGGGATCCAGCCCCTCCTGGGATCCAGCCCTTCCACTCCCACAGGGTCTCTGAGCACCCAGGAGGGCACCGTTCCCATCCTCCCTGCAAAGAGCAGCTGGCAGGGGCATCACTCCCTGCGGTGCTGGGGACAGAAGCTGGTGCCACATTCATGCTGAGAGGCTTTAGAGGGGCATCCTCTATTTAATGGAGCTCTGGGCATCCTCAGCCCTGTCTCCCCAACAGCCCAGCCCAAAGGGTGCTGAGCACTGCTGGAGCTGGGGGCATGAGGCTGTGGAGTAGAACCCGAGCCCTGAAGCACAACAGGGTGATGCCCACACGGAGCAAAGCTTCACCGTGATCCTTTCTCCTCTTTCTCCTCAATTCCCTTTCCATCTCCACTCCTGACAAGCTTCAGTCAGTGGCAAGGAGCTCCCTGGCTCTGAGCATCACCCTCAGGAGGGAGGGGAATGGGGTCTGAGGCCTCAGACATCCCCTGCCCGGGTGGACTCAGGTCTGTGAAAAGCACAAGTGGTTTTTATAGCACAGATCTGCCCCAAATAAAATCTCCAGGCTTCTGCAACTAAAAGAGCTTTTAAATGTCCATCTCTGGATGGAGGAGCAGCACTGATGGTCTCATGGGGACCACGTCAAGACCTTCAGCTCTGAGTGTGGAGAAAGGTGAAAAGTGACCAAGTTTTCACCCCAAAAATCCCCCCCAAAATACAAAGTTCCTTAGTTCCCTCTCAAAGACCAGCACGTAGGAGCTAAACAGCCTCCTGGTGGGAGATCTCCAAGCAGCATTTTTGTGGTGCAGAGCAAGGTTTTTTTTGCCAAACTCCTTCCACCTCAACCCTCCTGCTTTGTAGCCCTTTGCCAGACCACTTAAGAAGGTGGAAAACAAAACATCAAAGCAGAGACCCAAATGAATCACAGGATCCAATGCTGAGGCTCCAACGGCCCTTCCATGAACGTCCTCCTTGGATTAGAAACCACCCTCCTCCCAGGTAGACCTGCCAAGCTTTTGGTTCTTTTTGGTCTTGGCTTTTTTAGCTCTTTTTTTTTTTTTTTCCCACATCCAGCAAATGGATTTTGGAAAGAGTTGGGCTTTACCCCAAGAGGTGATGGCACTTAGGTGGCCACAGAGATGCTTTCCAGACGCAGCTCGTGCAGGGAAGATTTTTGGATGGCTGAGGTGCTTCCTTGCCAAGAAGCCTAACGAGGAGAAAGGAAGATTTTACAGAAGGATGGTCCCCCGTTTGCTTAGCCTAACAAAACAAAGGCCAGAAGGGGTAGGATTGCTACACAAAAAAGCACCCAAGAGAGAGCTGAGAGCCAATTTAAGCATAAGGACAATGTTGGCATGAAACCAACCAGGGAAAAAAAAAAAATAAAAAAGAAAATAATTGGCTACAAATAAATAGATCTGGGATTAAAAATGAGCTTCGTAACTCTTTGAGCACTCAGCTTGTGGAGCAGCCTTGCAGGGGATGCACTGGAGGCTGTGAGGGTGGAGCAGTGTACCTTTGAGAAGGGGAGGCTAGGACCACGTGTGGCCATCAGGGCTGGATTTGACTCAGAAGGTCCCTCCCAGCCCTAAGCCTCCATCAGTAAAGACATCCCACACCTAGGGCTCTGCAACTGGGTGGCTGATCCTTGCAGTCTGGGGCAGCCCCAGGGAGCAGAGTCCCCATGGAGCCTCAAAATCTTCCCAGAGGAAAAGTCACTCCCAGAGCTGATGTCCCTTGGGTGGTGTGTGCCTCCCCAGAACCACTGAGGCTGCAAAAGGCCTCTGAGATCAACTCCTCAACCTGCTCTAATGAGCATGGAGGGGAAGAAATTGTCCCTCAGCTCCAACCTAAACCTCTCCTGGGGCACCTTGTCCTGTCCCTTGTTCCTTGGGAGCAGAGCCCGACCCCCCCTGGCTCCAACCCCCTGTCAGGAGCTGTCAGAGCCAGAAGGTCTCCCCTGAGTCTCCTTTGCTCCAGGCTGAGCAACTTCAAGTCCCTCAAATCAATCTAACTAGGTCATCAGTCCAATGGCAAACAGTAATTTCAAGGTTTCCTGCCTTCCTTATGCAACCCCTTCAGCTGGCACCTCAGGAAAGCTGTTGGTGTCACTCACTGGCAATGTGTGGAAGGGGCTTTGGCTCTCCCCAAGGACCAGGCTATGATGCCTCTGCACTGGGGAGTCCCAGGGGCTGAGTTAGGGTGTCTGTGTGACACTGCTGGCTGTAAAATGCCCCAGTGCTTTGCACCAGCTCACACCTTTCCAGCAGCAGAAGCAATGAACCATTCAAATCTCAGCTGCTTCTAGAGTTAATAGCAAACAGGAGGCAGGGTAAGTTAAATTGCACCCAGAATGACTTCATAAGCAAAAACCTGTA
This sequence comes from Ceyx cyanopectus, assembly GCA_013401355.1. NCBI lineage: Eukaryota > Metazoa > Chordata > Aves > Coraciiformes > Alcedinidae > Ceyx > Ceyx cyanopectus. The sequence continues at coordinate 17,845 of VYZU01026955.1, read as the reverse complement.
GGAAAACTGGAAAATTCTAGCAATGAAATAAAGCTGCTTTTGGTTTAAAGCTTCACCTCCTAAGTGGGTTGACAACCTGGTGGCTTCTGTGACAGCAGTTTGTTGGCAAGCCCTTAAAAAATCACTAGAGCCCCAGTTGTCACAGAATTACAGAATCCAGAGTGGTGGGGGTTGGAAGGGACCTCTGGGCATCAGCTGGTGCCACCCTCCTGCCCCAGCAGGGGCACCCAGAGCAGGGCCCAGCAGTGCAGTGTCCAGGGGGGTTGGGATCTCTCCAGAGAAGGAGACTCCACAACCTCTCTGGGCAGCCTGGGCCAGGCTCTGCCACCCTCACACCAAAGAACTTCCTCCTCCTGCTCAGATGGAACCTCCTGACTTCTGGTTTGTGCCCATTGCCCCTTGTCCTGGCACTGGGCACCACTGAGAAGAGCTTAACCCCATCCATCCTCTTGACACTCACTCTTTGGATCTTGATAAGCAAATATCTACTTAATTATCAGCATCTATTGTCTTAGGGTTCCAGTTTGCTGCTTACAGAGAAAGTGTGGGGAGATGCCAAGGTCTGCATGGGTCAGGAGTCTGCTCCTCACCCAAGGCTGGGAAGGGCTCTCCTGGCTGAGGACAGGCAGGGGGTGGGAGGTCAGAGGGGGGGTGATGCAGGGGATGTTTTCACTGCCATCACTCTACCTGCTGCATGGGCAAAGGCTCAGCAGAGCTGTCAAGCTGCCACCAGCCTGAAATTCACCCATGTAAACCATGCAAGCTGCTCAGCTGGCCCGTGGCTGCTTCCAGCTCCATTCTCACAGGGGCTGCTGAGTACCTGGGTACACAGAACTGTCAGCAAATCCTGCTTCAAACACAGATAGCTCACTGGCCAGAGCAGAAAGCTGCTGCAGCTCAGATAAAGAGGCTGGCAAAAGCTCCTGCTACCAGGGGTGGACCTCCCCTGTCCCTCCTGTGGCACCCAAGGCCTGTCCTGAGGTGTGCTCTGGCCAGGGATTTTGCTAAGAGCTGAATCCACAGGGGTTATACCCAAAATAAAGCAGCGTGGAGCACAACCTCAGAGCTGGCAGAAATCCTGCTCTGCCAGTTCTGCCAGTCAGAGGCCATTCCTGGCTTTGCCCTCAGCTCCAGCAAAGGGCCAAACTGGTTCCTTTCCTCACAAGGCCCAGTCTGGGCTATAACTGATGGCAGGCTAAATAACCTTCCCTGCCCTCCAGGCTCGTTGATTTTATTGATGGGAAAATATGCTCGTTAATGCTCTTATCACAGGAATGATCTAATCGGGGGGGGGAGGGGAAGGGGGGGGAAAGTCTCCTTTGAATACATCCATTTTAACGAGCTGCTGGGTGAAATGTTTAGGCAGGCAAAGCTGCCTCTGACAGAGCAGATTCTGCCCGGGTCTGAACGCTCATCCTGCTGGCATCTGTTTGTTTTGATAACATCCCCAAACAAAATTAGGGGTTGCAAAAGCTGAGATGAGCTCTGAGAGGCTGCCTAGTCCCTAAGGTTCCCTGATACAGGTCCCTAAGGTTCCCTGATCCTCATCCCTAAGGTTCCTGATCCTCATCCCTAAAGTTCCCTGATCCTCATCCCTAAAGTTCCCTGATCCTCATCCCTAAGGTTCCCTGATCCTCACCCCTAAGGTTCCCTGATCTTGGTCCCTAAGTTTCAGGATCCTCATCCCTAAATCTGCCTGATCCTGGTCCCTAAGGTTCCCTGATCCTGGTCCCTAAGGTTCCTTGATCCTGGTCCCTAAGGTTCCCTGATCCTCATCCCTAAGGTTCCCTGATCCTGGTCGCTAAGTTTCAGGATCCTCATCCCTTAATCTGCCTGATCCTCATCCCTATATCTGCCTGATCCTGGTCCCCAAGGTTCCCTGATCCTGGTCGTTAAGGTTCCCTGATCCTCATCCCTAAGGTTCCCTGATCCTCATCCCTAAATCTGCCTGATCCTCATCCCTAAAGCTGCCTGATCCAGACTCTTCTCAGTGGTGCTCTGGGGTAGGATGGGAGGCACTGGGCACAAACTGGAACCCAGCAAGTTCCACCTCAACATGAGGAGAAACTTCTTCCCTGTGAGGGTGGCAGAGCCTGGCCCAGGCTGCCCAGGGAGGTTGTGGAGTCTCCTCTGGAGAGATTCCAACCCCACTGGCTCTGTTCCTGTGTGGGCTGCTCTGGGTGCCCCTGCTCTGGCAGGGGGTTGGACTCGATGATCTCCAGAGCTCCCTTCCAACCATCTATGATCCCATGTGAGCTGGAGCAGGATGGGTGGTGGAAGGGAGGGTGTTGCAATGTCTGCCATTGTTTTGTAACTACCTCCGAGTTCCTCGTGACCTCAGTTCAGAACTGGCAGCAACACCCAGAGAAAAATCAATTAAAAAAAAAATAAATAATCAAGCCTGTGGAACATTGTTCTTCAATTACAGACCTGTAACAACAACCTGTTCAAGCAACTTCTTGTCCTGGCATCGTTTGGGTGCCATCCCCTGCTGCCACCAGCCCCTCTCCAGCCAACTGCCTTTCCTCCCTCCAAACATTCCCCCAACGCTGCTTTTCTGTGGAAATCAGGATGCCTGGGAGGTTTGAAACTGCCAACTTAAACAACTCAGCACTTAGCATGTGAGCAGCACCACGCTGGATGAAACCCTACATCAGAAAAGGAGACTTGAGAGCACTGGAAGCATCTTCTAGGTAGCATCTGCATTCAATAAATGGTCCTCTTCAAAGAAAGCAGAGACCCAAAGTTTTTTTGGGAAGAAATACAGGCAATTTGTGGGCCTGATGGGCTAGCAACTGCTTCCTTCTGGTTCAATACCTCCCAAAGATCATGGAAAATGTGCTGGTGAACATTTCCAGCTGAAGCTGGCAGTGGCATTGCAGGATCTCCTTCCAACACAAAAAAACCTGACCTTCAAATGCAACCTCTGTCACACAGGTGACAGTGAAAACGAGGAGAGTTCTCCAGCTAGAAAAAAAAAAAAGTGTTCTAATTACATGTCCCACAAAGATCAGAATAGATTCTAACACACCAAATGGAGTTTTTTAATGGGGGAGTATTTAAAATTAGGTAACTGGCAGTTAACTATTACCTGGAAGGAAATGAATCAGAGGCTCTAGGGAAGGAGATGGGGAGATTTGGGAGCCCTGCTCTAAGATTTTTAGGCTGATAAACTTCTAGGCTTAGAAACTAAAGGTCTTATGGAGTTTAGAAACAACAGAGTGTTTTGATTAAGACCTCACCAGCTTTTGTGGTTACTTTGCCTCCACGCAGAGCTGACCAAGATGGACATTGACATGACTCTGGGACTAAAACTGGCCAAATGACAGGGTGCAAAAGTCATCACACACAAGGATTTCCACACAAACACATCACGATGGGCATCTCTGCCTCCCTTTCTGCCTTCTTTTGGTGCTTGGCTACATCTCTAAATAACTTGTAAGAACAAGCAGAGTCTTCCCAGAGTGCAAATAGAGAGAAAAGGTCATCAGAACAATTTGATTTTATAGCCTCACTCAAGTAATTTATTCATTTGGGGTTTTTTTTTTTACCATTTTTGGGGAGTTGTGCTGTGCTATGTAAGGGCTGCAGACACTTGAGAAGAGAGCTCATGTTTTTCTTTCTGCTGCACTTCCCCAGTCAGCAAATCAGAGACAGATGAATCCCCACGATGCTGCTAAATGTCATAAACATCTATTTCCACATTCAAGAAGAGCTAGGACAGCGTGATGCAGCTAAGCAAAAAATATCTGGGGGGGTTCTGCTCCATGTCAAACACCATTTTTCCCCCCATTCACCACCACTGGAGTTTTGTTACTCCTCTGCAACACGAAGCCAGGATATGCCTCTAGGAAACCTGGAGCAGCCCACCCTCCAGCAGCCAAAAGCCCACAGCAAGTTGTGTTTTAATCACCTGAACAACACAAGAGTTTCTCTTTCCTCCTCTAAATAATCACTGGGATCCAACAGCATCAGCAGACAGGATTTTGGAAGCACCAAGGCAGTTGTCACATCAATGAGCACAGCCCCCCCAAGCAGGAAAACCTCTCCCCTGCAACCCCCCAAACTCAGTCTGCTCCCCCCTGCTCCCTTTTCCCCAGAGATCCCATCACTTCCAATCACTCCTGAGCAAAATCAGCTGCTCTCCCCCTCCCCAAACCAGCAGGAAAAGGATTTTTTCCTCTGGTACCTCTTAACTTACCAGGATTCCCAGCCTAGTTAGTCCCTCCCTTCAGGAGGACAGGCAGCGTTTGCTCTTGGTAATAACACTTTTGTTCCATCACAGAGGTTTTGGGACACAGGAGGTGGGTGGGGATTTAGAGACTTTATCCTCCTGCAAAGTGGGACCAATCGATGGAAGATCAGAGCTCGGGGGCTCCGGGATGGGAATGTTTGTAAAGCAAATAAAAAAAGAAGCAAGAAAGGAAAAGAACTTCAAAAGAAAAATGGCCCAAAAGTATCTCGGGGACCTGAAGTGTGTCACAGCCTGAGGTGATTGAAAGAAAAAGAACTACAGCCACCTACAATTGGTTTTTTTTGTTTAGAAAGCCACGATGTTGAATCTCTTTAGTAGTTTGGCTCTGTAAACACCTTTTCCCACTCAATTTACAGGTCGTAGTTGACTGCAAACTCAATACAGCACCGTTTAAACCATCCTTCCGAGCTTGCTTTCCATGCACTGCTCAGCATCCTGCTCCCGACTCGGGTTTCTGAGGCTGAAACGTCGAGAAACGGGCGAGTCAAAGACCTCCCGTGGTGGGAATTCCAACCTATTCCCTTCCCACGCACACTCGAAAATGGATTTTGAGGAACCGACCCTCACCCCCAAAGGGGTTTTCATCTCTACCGTCCAAATGAGAAGCAGTGCAGAGGTTTTGCAACCTCCAGAGCTCTCTCTCCTCCAGATTTTCTTCTTGCCGGGGGGGACCCGGCAGCATCCCCAGGGTCGGGGTCGCCAAACCCTGGGGCTGGACAGCGGAATGTGGGGCAGGGCCAGGAGCTCTGGAGGGGGACAAACGGACCCATTTCTGCTGTGGAAAGAACCCAGCGTTTCTGGGCTGCCTCGTCAAGCTGCTGCCCCAAGTCCTGGCCCCTGGGAAAGGAACCAACCGGTTCCCTGGTCGCTGAAGTGGAGCTGTGAGTGTGTTACACAAGCGGGGGGCAACTGGGGAGCTCGTGGGAAAGTGGGGAGATGGGGGGGGTAACTGGTGAGATGGGGAATGCAACTGGGAAGACGGGGGAGCAGTTGGGGAGATGGGGGGGGTAACTGGTGAGAGGGGGGATGCAACTGGGGAGACGGGGGGGGGGGGGGCAGTGGGGAGGGGGGGAGGCAACGGGGGAGGGGGGGGGGGGAGTGGGGGGAGGGAGGGGGGAGGGGGGGGCAACTGGGGAGCGCGTGGGAAAGTGGGGAGATGGCGGGGGTAACTGGTGAGAGGGGGGATGCAACTGGGGAGACGGGGGGGGGGTGTGCAACTGGGGAGATGCTGCTGCCACATCCCCAGCCTAAACCGCTCACCCCAGAACCGGGTCACAACTCCCTCCCGCCCTTCTCGGCATCTTCTCCAGCATTCCGGAGGATTTAAAAAGTTCTTTTAATTCCAGTTTCCATCAGCATCGAGCCGACCAACGCTTCGCGCCCCAGCCCGGACGGTGACGATTCCCGACCCCTCGGGGGATGTCGCGACCGGGAGACCCCGGGACACGCTTCTCCATCCCTCGCTCCCGCCACCGATTCCCCACCAACCTCCATCCTCCCCACGCATGCGCAGCCCGAGACTGGCCACTCCCCTCCGCCGCAGTTTTACCTCAACCGGGCGTGGGGGGCGGACGCGGGACTCGAACCGGCGGCTCTACGGGGAGTGAAGGCTGCGGAGCGGCACCGGAGCCTCCCGGCTGAACCGCGCCAAACCCCGCCCACCGGATTGAAGAGTAGCCAATCAGAGGCCGCTCTCCCCCCTCCCTTCCCCGTTCCGACGGCCTTCTAACCAATCCGAGGCCGTCTCACCGTGTCGACCAATAAGAAAAGAGCTCTCCGTTCCGCCTCCCGCAGTGTCTCAGCCAATGGGGAGCGAGATCCTCTAAGGGACAAGCGGCTCGTTCAGCGGCCGGGAGCCTTTCCCCGCTGGGGGGGGCGTGGTCACGGAGAGGGGGCGTGGCCTGGGAAGGGTATATAAGGAGGCACTGCGGCCGCGCTGCCATTTTGTGTAGCAGCGGCTGGAGAGCGGCCGGCGGAGGCGGCGGAGGGTTTCGGGGTTCGGACCAGAGCGGCCGGATGGTGAAATCCTCCCTGCAGCGGATACTCAACAGTCACTGCTTCGCTAGAGAAAAAGAGGGGAATAAAAGCACCATCATGCCCGCTGTGTTGAGCCTCAGTACCGGACAGAGCAGGTGAGGCACCGGGGGCCTCCTTCAGCCTTCGCACCGCTGGGCGCTCGCTGCCTCCTTCTCCCTTCCCCTCAGGGCCCGCCCTGTTTTTCCTCCTTCTCCTCAAGCTCCCCGTGACCGGCGGGGTGGGGGGAGNCGAAGGGGGAGGGAAAGAGAGAGAAAAAAGGGATGTTTTTTTTCGCACGTCCCAGGCGTTGCCACAGCGCTGTCGTGACGACTGCGTTGCCCCCGCCCCCCGGGTCGTTGTCGGGCGACACGTCCCGTCCACCCGCCCCCGCCCGCTGCCGTTGTGACAACCGGGCCGGGAGGCCTCGAACCGGCCCTCAGGGGAGGTGGCGGCTGCTCCTGAATCGGGGAACGGCCTGGAGACAAAGGTTGGGCCTGAAGGTGCCCCCCCCCCCCCATCACCTGGAGAGGGGGAAAAAACAATCTCTCCTCCACTACTCGGGCAAAGGGTTGTAAGCGGTGATCCCCTTATGTAATCGTGGGAAGCCTTGGAAACCCAGCGAGGGTGCTCAAGGAGAAGCGTGAGGGTGTTGGGGGGGGGAGCTGCCGGTTTAAAAATCCTCCAAGAAAAAAAAATATGAAGATCTGAAATCCCGAGAGATGCTGGGGAAGAAAACGCTGCGATTGGGGTGACCCGCGTAGGGCGATGGATGCGAATCCTCAGCGGAGGAGAGAAGCCCCCGATGAGATCTGGGAAGTGGACTGGGGAGTTGTTTTTCGAAAGCCATTTTTAGACTTGGCTGCTGTTCAAAGGGTTGGATTTTGCTTGGGGTTTGGTTTTTTTCCGTTTAATCACAATGTCAGGGATTGGAAGGGACCTGGAAGATCATCTAGTCCAACCCCCCTGCCAGAGCAGGGGCACCCAGACCAAGTCACCCAGGAACAGATCCAGGCGGGTCTTGAGTGTGTCTAGAGAAAGATATTTATTTGGGTTTTTTTTTTTTTCCCCAAGAGGAGTAAATCCCCACACACATCCCTCTCAAACCCGTTCCCAGAGCAGGTAGCTGTAGGATGTCCCCATACCCGGAGGGAAAGGTGAATAAACAGCTAAATAAAAGGCTGGATAAACGGCTAACTCTGGTGCTAAAAAACAGCTTTCCCTTGGAAAAAAAAAACAACAAAAACGTCTGGAACACGCAGTGGAGAGCTCAAATCCAAGTGTTTTCCCCCAAATCCTCCCCCTCCCGTTGCTTACTAACCCCTTCCACCCTGTAGTACTCGCCCTATTTAGCCTCGAGCTGCTTCTCCTTATCCGGATGATTCATCCCCAACGTCGAGCCTCGTTCAAAACAAACCCCGCTGGAGCGGAACACGGTGCAAAATGGTGGCTTCTTGGGTGCCTGTTTATTGGGGATTTGCAAATGGCTGCTGGCACCGGCCGAGACAGGACGATTGTGAAAATTTTTTTTTCCCCCAGGGCCTCGATTGCTGCATCTGCTGAGATGACGCAACCGGCTGAACGAGCCTGCAGGGTGAAGGATGGTGCAGAGGGAGGGGCCAGAGCAGAGCCCTCGGCTCCTCCTGCTTACAGGAGCAGCTTCTGCCTTTTTCCATGAGGCTTAGAAACTTCCCAGGCCCTGGGAGGAATAGTGGATTTTTTTGGGGGAGAAAATTCCAAAGTATTTGAATTTCACCTCGGGAGGATTGGGTACGAAGGTTTGGGGTTTGCTTTTTTTTTCACATGAGGACTTGCAGTTAAAACTGATTTTTTTTTTTTTTTTTTTTTTTTTTNTTTTTTTTTTTTTTTTTTTTTTTTTTTTTACTTCTGAGCAGTTAAACTGATTTTTATTTATTAACTTTCTTTGGATTCTGAGCATGAAAATACTTCAGCTGGGGATAGCTGAGGCTATTTCATTTTCTGACCCTGAGCCAGGAGTTGCTGCTGCAAAGGGCTTAGGGAACTAGGGCTGGATATCCCAGGGAAAAAAAAGCTTCCTGGCACAGTTGGAGGAGGATGAGGTGGGGGAGAAAGTGGGATCATGCAGGTAGAATGGAGATCAGGTCAAGCTCAACCCCCTGGGTGTGGAAACACTTTGCTTCAAGCCACCAATATTTCCACCTCTGGGTGACTCTTGCCCTCCAGATGCTGCAGCACCCCAGGGTACCAGCCTGTGCCCCCTCCCTTTGTCTCAGGCACCAGGAGGAATTCCTTTGGCCCGGGGATGGGTGGCATTTGGTTTCAACCAGACTTGCCAAAGTTGTGCCTAACCCCAGTTCCCTCTCTTAACTTCCATCTCTTTCCAGTTCCAGGGTTCCCTTCAATTGCTGTAGTAACCTGGGTCCGGGGCCTCGGTGGTGCTCCTGATGTCCCTCACCCACCCCTGAAGATCCCAGGTGGGCGAGGGAATAGTCAGAGGGATCACAATCTTTCAGCTAATTTATTTTACTCGGTGAGTACAGCACCAGCCAAGCAGCCTGCTCTTGCTGAGCACAGCTCTCTTGGCAGGATTGTACCCCTTTTATCCCCAGGATCATTGGGAAATGACTTTGCCCCTTTTCCTGCTGCAGGATAATCGGCTGAATGTAACAGAAGAACTAACATCCAATAACAGGACAAGAATCCTGAATGTCCAGTCAAGGCTTACAGATGCCAAACACATTAGTTGGAGAGCAGTGCTGAACAACAACAACCTCTATATTGAAATTCCCAGTGGTGCTCTGCCTGAAGGGAGCAAAGACAGGTGGGTGCAGGGAGATGGAGCAGCTGGTCAGCTCTGGGGTGACATTCCTGCTGAGGCTCCTTCTGCTCTGAAAGTCAGGAGCTGAATTATGGTGCCTGATTCTCTCTTGGAAGAGGCTGCACCCCAAATGCTCCTGGTTTGAGGTGGGGTAACATTCCTGCTGAGGCTCCTTCTGCTCTGAAAGTCAGGAGCTGAATTATGGTGCCTGATGCTCTCTTGGAAGAGGCTGCACCCCAAGTGCTCCTGGTTTGAGGGCTGCTTCTGTCCCAAAAGGGCTGTCACTTCAGGCTGGGTTTATCCCCTGCAGTCAGCCTGTTCTCAAGGCTGTTGCTGCTCTTCTCCCAGTGGCTACAACAGAAAAACCCCATTTTCTGTGCTAGCAGGAACCTGGATTTCTGCCTCCAGTGCCTGAAGGGCTGTCCCTGTTGGTGGGAACCCCCTGTGGCTGGCAGGACAGGGTCTCTGCAGGAGGTTTCTGCTCCTGTGTGGTGATGGTTTGTGTCCCTCTGCTAGTTTTGCAGTTCTTCTGGAGTTTGCTGAAGAACAGCTTCGAGTTGATCACGTGTTCATTTGTTTCCACAAGAACAGAGATGACAGAGGTGGGTGTCACCCCCCCCAGGGGGGTGCTTGGCTGGAGGTTTTCACTGGTGGTAATGGTGCCAAATGGGTGAAATTCCTCTCTTTGTTTGGTTTTCCAGCTGCATTGCTCCGGACTTTCAGCTTTTTGGGCTTTGAGATTGTGAGACCAGGGCATCCCCTTGTCCCCAAGAGACCAGATGCTTGCTTCATGGCCTACACGTTTGAGAGAGACTCCTCAGAAGAAGAATAAATTGCAATGTTTGCCTCTTAGAGCTTTTCTTGTTGTCTCTAAAGATGATTTCTGTAGAAATTTTGTCAGCATCCTTCCTCCCAGTCCCATCTTAACTCTTGTACAAAACATTGTGACCAACTTGCTCTGGTGGTGAGATGTTGAAAATTTCAGACTCCACATCTTTTCTTTTTTTTTTTTTGTCCTTTTTAATTTCTTCTCCTGGATTTGTGAGCATGTTGTGGTTGTGCAAAATAAATGCTCCCTCCAAATTAGCAGTATATTTCTTGGAAGTTTAATATTGTGTTTGTGATACTGAAGTATTTGCTTTAATTCTAAATAAAAATTTATATTTTACTTGTTATTGCTGGTTTTAAACTGTTGAAAAGACTTTGCACTCTGAAGAGGTGGCTCTGGAACTGCCCCAACCATTAAAAGTCACAGGTACTGAAAGATGTTGGTCATTCTTTGCTTGACTGCTTGTGATCTCCCAGGGCTTGAATTAACCTAAGGGGGTTTAGTGAATTAATTAGCAGTGGGAAAACCACTACTAATTAGGATCAGTGTTTCCTGGAGGGCTCTGGTGGTCCTGGCTCCCTGCAGCTTCCAGGGGATCTGTGTCCCTGAGGTCTGGGTGTCCCCAGGAGCAGCAGCAGTCGGGCCAGGGCTGGCTCAGAGTCTGGGGGGGTCCCCTTTGCACCTCAATCCTGCCCTGGGGTGTGGGGACAGGGGCTGGGATTGGGGTGGAAGGAGAGGGGCTGCTGCTGGGATCCATGGCCAGGGGTTGGGGATGCCAAAGGAGAAGGAGAATGTGCTGAAGTCACCAGAGAAGCTTCCAAAGGGTGATATAAAGGATTTTCAGGGGTTTTTAGCAGCTTTGGGCACCCTTTGACACCCTGAATCTTCCCTCTGCAGAGCCTTGGTGCAGTGGAAGCCCAGGGTGGGTCATTCCAGAGCTGGAGTAATCAGAAGATGGGATCTCCAGGGGTGAGGAAAGTGGGCTGGGCAGTCCTGGGATGATGTGGAATCCACCACAAGGGAATCCCCTGAAGCTTGGAGGCAGCAGGGAGCAGATCCCTGCAGCACAGAGTTACCTGGGGGTGGTTCCATGTTCCCAGGGAGGGAAATGTTCTTGATGGGCTTCAGATCCTTAAATCAACCTCTCTGCCCTGCTCCTGTGCTGCTGCTGCCAGGGAATGCTGGAGGTCTCCTCCCTGGAGATCTTCCCAGTTTCCCATGGCCATACAATCATTTTCTTCCCAGGAAAGACTGAAGAGGTGGCTCTGGAGTTTCCCCAACCATTAAATGTCCCAGGGACTGGAAGATGTTGGTCATTCTTGACTGGAACTCACTGGTGATCTCCCAGGGTTTGAGATAACCTGGCAAAGTGGGTGACTGTGGGAAAGCTGTGAACTCTTGGTGTGCCAAAGGGAAGAGGAGGTGGCTCTGATCCCGGGAGGGGGTGACCCTCTTGGACTCCAAAGGGGTCTGAAGGTCATAGGCTGGTTCTAGAGAGAAATTCCTTCCTGCTGCTGCACGATCTGTCCACAGGGATCTGCCTCGAAGGACACGGACCATGGTGGATGCTCCACTGACCTTGGCTCCTCCAACCTGCTCCTCACCCAAGGTGGAAACCAGGGGTGCTAGAGGGAGCTTGGAAGTGCCAGCCCGGGGCCTGCAGGCAGTGGCACAAACAGGTTTTGTTTTTGTTTTTCCAGCCTCAGATGCCCGAGGTGCTTTTGGCAGAGCCACTGCTGTGCCACGGGCTTTACTGCCATCTTGTAGCCACACGGGATACTACAGGGGAGCCGGTGGGGGCAGCGGGGCTGGGGGTCAGGACAACCCCCTCCTGCATGGTTTTTTTGCTCCAGAAACCCAGCCTGGAATTGGCACAACCTTTCTGTGGACTGGCAATGCCTGAGTGGTGACTGTGACAGGTCTGGGTGGATGTGGAGCCTGTTTGGTGTCCCCACCATCCCCCCCATCCATCCAGCCTCAGCAGGGAGGGTGCCTGGCCAAATCTGGGTGCTGCTCTGGTGGGAAAGGTCCCAGAGTCTCTCCCAGAGGGGCTGGGGGCTCAGCTGGGTCTTTGGCCCCACTGCAGCCCAGATGAGGAGGCTGCTGCTCAGCAGCCAGGGCAGGAGGCAGAGACCCATGGACTGGGCGAGCTGGGAGCTGCTGGTCTGTGGTTTCATCTCTGGGGAGGGGGTGTCACAGCTCTGCTTTGCTAGTTTGGGGAGTTATTTTTTCAACTTAGGGACTCTAAGAAGGGATCCTCTGTGTCCCAGCCATGCCATGGGCACTGCTGCCTGCGAGGTTTGGCTTTGGGTGGCTCTCTGGATACACCAGTGGGGTGTTTCATGCCATCAAAGAAGCACATAGAGGAGCAGTATTTCAGAGGATCTGCTCTGGGTTTTATTGAAGCCACGTGGCCGTTGCTAGTTCCCCCTTGAAAATGCCCATTTCTATTTGTGACTGGGCCACACATTGTCTCTGAAGAGAACAGGCTGCTCTCTGGTGTCTCCCCTCCACTAACAGCACCTTAAGGGGAGCTCCAGCTCCTGGTGACTTCAGGAATGGTCTGAGGGGGGAGTTGTGTGAAGTCTGAGCCCATAAACCTTAGGATAGTCAGTCATAGAGCTGATGCTCGATCCTGTGGCTTCCACACATCCACCTTTCCTGAGATGCTGCAGTAAACTGGACTCTCAGTATCAGCCAAAAAACACACCCTGTGTTGTGGGGAGTTTGGTCCCAGCTTCATCATTTCCATCCTGTGGGGGGAGTGGGTTCAGGTTTGCCAACAGTTTTCCCAGCTGGGATCAGCTTGGGTTCCTTGTTGAGCTGGTGAATTGGGCCAGGTCCTCGTGGGTTCTTGGCTTTGAGGAGACTTTCTGGGTGGGCTGCACTTGCCTTCAGGATGTGTAGAGAGCCTGGGTGACCTGGTAAAGCGTGTGCTCAGTGACCTCCTTGAAGTATTGGCAGCACAGCCACTCCTCCAGGCCGGGGCTTCCCGCTGCTCCAGCTGAATTCTCTGCAAACTTCAGGAGCAGCAGAGCCCTCTTCACCTCCACCCAACTCCTGAGCAGGGTGAGGCTCTTCTTGCTCCTGGCAAAGAGCTCCTGGCGAGGCCCCCAGAGCAGGACCTGCAGGATGCTCCTTGCCTGCTTGATGGAGACCCTCTTGCAGGGATCTCTGTGGAGAAGCAGCGTGGCCAGCCGCTTGAGCCCCGTGGAGTAGATGGACAGGGAGGGGATTTCAGGTAGTTTGGTGCTTCCAGACCCCAAGGCTTTCTCCAGAGAGATGTCCACGTGCAAGAGCTGATAGATCAGCATGCCAACGTTCAGCTCATCTGCCACCGGGGAGGCAGGTGCAGCAAGTCCTTCCTCTGACCAGTCCTGCTCTTGGCTGGTAGAACGAGGTCTTGGCTTGTCTTTAACCTTGAAGAAGCTGCTGATGAGCAGCCTGGGAAGGGACAGCCCCAGGGGTGCCTCCTTGCTTTGCTGGCTTCTCGGAAGACACGGGCACTGCACCAGCAGCAGGTTCTCAGGGCAGAGGTCCCCCTGCCTCACGTTCTGCACCCGGAGGTGCTCCAGCCCCATGCAGACTTGCAGGAGAAGGAGGCAAGCCAGGCGTTCGTAGTGCCCGGGGCTGCTCCTGTGCAAGCTGGGAGATCCCTTCACAAAGCCTGCCAGGGTCTGGTAGGGAACCTCAGGAGAAATGAGGACCTGCAGGTCAGGGCTGGTGGTGACACGAGCTGGTTGCTCTCCAGAAGGTGACAGACTCTGCTGCCCTGGGCTGCCCGGGAGCTGCAGCTCTGGAGGGAGGCGGTTGGTGACGCGGCCGATCAGGCGCTGGATGTTGCAGTGCACCCCAAGGGAGCTCAGCACCCCCGGGCTGGCACAGCACAGCTTGGGGACCTGCAGGGAGAGACAATGCAAGGCTGATGGCACGAGGATGGAGCCGGGAGGTGCCTTGTTCTGGGTCTCAGCTCGGGGCTACCAGCCCTGGTCTGACCCCCAGGCACAGTGCTGGGCTCCCTCTGAACCCCCCAGAATGGCTTTGAGCCAGAAATGGGAAAGGGGGTGTCTGTGTAAAACCCCCGTGTGAGGTGCAAAGCTGTTTCCATGGGTCTCATCCTGCACTGCCTGAGCACCCAGCTCCACTTCAGCCTCTGCTTTGTGTCTCCTGCCCCTTCTAGACCACTTGCCCGGGCACCTCCCTCAGCAGTGTTGTTCTCCTTGACACTATCCAGGGGCTCTTGTCTCCCCACCCTCCCCTCCCTGGCCCACATCACCAGCGTCACCTCACTAAACAAATGCAGAAGTTGGTGCAGAAAGAGGAAGCCCCGGGCTGATGGGGAGGGGGGGAGGGGGCAGTTGAAAAGCCAACGGTCGGGGTTCACGCCCCGGGCTCCCCCCGCATCACCGTTTTTCCCCAGTTCCCACCTTACCTTGGCCGCGAACACCAGCTGGGCTTGCCCAAAAGCAAAACCCACCCGGTAGTACCAGGCGTCCCCGCTTTGGCAGCACGGCTCCCGGTCCAGGATGCTGAACGCTGCCCAGCTCTTCCCGGCCAGCTCTGCCTCCAGCAGCTGCCGCTGCTCCTCCGGTCCCACCAGCTCCTCCTGGATACGAGCCGAGAGCCGGGCCAGGGTGGCCGCCTGGCACCCCGACACCAACCCGCATCCCCCCGCTGAGCTCTCCAGGAGAGGCCCCAGCAGCCCGTCCGCCGTCCCGAACGTCAGCTCAGCGGGGTCGGGCCACGGGGCTTTTTGTGGGTGGCTCCTGGGGGCCGCCGGTTCCCCCAGGCTTTGGGACTTGATCAGGGGTTTCTTGGGTCCCCAAGAGGGTCTGTCCCGTGGGAGGATGGAGCTGGGAGTCCCCTCCTCACGCCGCAGCTGGGGCTGTGGGATGCTGTAGAAGATGCTGCTGCTGGCCCATGGCGGGGGGGCGTCTCCCCGGCAGTGCTGGGACAGACGCTGCTCCGGGAGGGACTCTGCTCGCTGGAGCTGTTTTTTCGGCAGTGGGGGAGGCAGGGGGTCCCCTTCGGGCTGAGAGGGGGATCTCCCAACCCCTTCTCCTCGACTAGCCTTGCGGGGGACGAGGTGAGCCCGCAGCTCTCCTGGGAAGGGAGGAACACACAAGGAGCAGGGTAAGAAAGATGAGGATGGAGCAGGAACGGGAGCCAAGCTCATTGGGATTTGCCCAACTGCTTATTTCCAGCCCCGAAGCGATGCCCAGCGCCAGCTGGAAGGGGTGGTGACCGGATACTTTAGTGGGGGGGACGACAACAAAGTCGGGGTGTCACTCACCCACGTTGCTGTAGATGAGGGCTGAGTTGGGGGGGCGAGACGGGCGGTCCCCAGGGGTGTCCGGCATGGGGGCAGGTGGTCCGGGGGCAGCCAGGTCCAGGCTGCTGCAGCGGCTTAGGGCACTGCCAGGCTCCTGCACGATGGATCTGCAGGGAGCAGAGTCAGAGCTCAGCCCCCCCCCCCCCCCCGGGGGGGTTCTGGCTCCCTTGGGTGCTGGCTCAGAGGAAGAACACGGAGAAAGGGGAAGCTGTGGCTTTGGGGAGCCCTGGCTGAGTAGTTTTAGGTCAAAGGACAAGGAGTTTAGTGGCCCAGTGACTCCAGTTCCTGCACTGGAGGGGTCTTCCTGAGACACCTCACTTCTTCCTGAAGCTCCTCAAGGGTTTTGCTGGTTCCCACGGGTGCAGAGTGGGGTGTCCACCCCTGGGCTGTCAGAAAGACACTATGGTGTGACAGAAGAGCAGGAAAAACCTTCGACATCCCCCAGCCCAGGTCTGCGGGGGCAGGATGGGGTGGTCTGTGCACAGAGGAGGGAAAAGCAGAGAGCTCACCAGGAGCAGAGCAGCCGGAGGGAACCGTCCACAGCCCCCACTTGGGGTTTCGCTGTCCTGGCCGCGGGCTCAGTGCAAATCTGATGCTCTGAGCACCGAAAACAGGGTAGCCTTTAAAAACTCCTCTCGCTGCCGGGGACATCCCTCTCCGGGAGACTTGGGGCGCTGCCCCTCTTTGGTCCAGCCCGGCCCCGTTACCCTCCCCGGGCATCCCCGCCCCGCCTCTCTCCGCGGTGCAAAGCGTCGTGTGAAGCAGCTTTTGGCTCGGTACTGCTGGGAAAAATGCTTTTGGAACCCCCGGTTGGTTACCTCTGAGCTTTCCCCGGCAGCGGTGGGGTCCTGGAGGGTTCCAGCTCCATCTCCCGGCTCAGCAGCAGCTGCCCCTCCCCTGCTGGTGAATTAATTCTCCGGCTCTGAGCGTGTGACCGCCGGGGAATCGCTTTGCACAACCCCGCTCGCAGGAGGATGTGCTTTCAAAACCCTCTTCTCGCAAGTCGAAAGGAAACCGGGGGTTTGGCTTCGCTCCCCGGCAGCCCCCGGAGCTGCTCGGGGGCCCCGGGGGCCCCGGCTGCGGTCGCAGAAAATCCCATCGCCTTCCCTTGCCACTTGTTGCAGCGGGTCGGCTTCCCCCGAGATGCTCTCGGAGCCTTCGCGCTCTTCATCCTCCTCCTCCTCGGCAGCTGGATTGAATGGGGGGCGATTGCCACGGTACCCCCCCCAGATGACTTAATTAAGTCCCTGATATCTGGTTGCGTTCATCTAGACGGATGGTGAGGTAGATTTGGGGTTTTTGGTGATGCTTTCTGCTGGGGTTTCCCTCAGCCGTTGCACCAGAGGAACCCTTTTTTGTCCTCCCGGAGATTTACAGGAGCTGAGAGAGAGCAAAGTGACTCCAGCTGCTGGAAAACTCCCCCCCATCGGGGTCTGTCCTCTCTCAAAGCCGCTCTTTTAACACTCTAAACCCCAAAATACTTTAGTGGCTCCTCTTTTTCTACTCAGTCTTTGAACTAATTAGCAAATAACCACTGGCACTCATTAGCAACTGGCCTGGGTGGGTGCCGAGCTCTGGAGGGAGTTTCAGGGGCTTCTCCTGGGAGCACCGAGGGACAAATAAGCTTCGGGGGGACGTGGATTCGCATGGAGGCGGTGGAAGCATCCACCGCGTTGAGCCGGATGGTCCAACCCCTTCGGCGGCACCGTGGGTAAAGTGATAAACATTGGTGCCGGGGCTGAGTCACGTTGGAAGGCGGCACTAGCTCGGGGAGGATGTGCAGGGAAGGCTTTGGGAGATGATAACGTGCCTCGGTGCCCGCACGGTCCTTCCCACGCTGCTCATCCCCCTCGCCCCAGCCCTGGCCGGGATTGCAGCTCAGCCCTGCCCGGCAGCCACGCTGGGAGCTGGAAGCCTCCCCAGAGAGCTGTGGGGTGCAAAATCTTGGGGTGCAGAGGCTGGAAACCAGCCCAGGGCCGCTTTCTCCAGCAGATGGAGGCATTGCTTTGCTTCCAGCACCCCACGGGCTTCCAGTCTCCATCCCCGGTGATGTGCTGGGAAAGGATGCTCTGGAATCCCCAGCACAGCAGAGCCAGGGAGCTGCTGGAGCAGGGACAGAGGAGCCCCAGCAATGCTGGGAGGGATGGAACTCTCTGCTGGGACAGGCTGGGAGAGCTGGGGAGGTTCAGCCTGGAGAAGAGAAGGTTCCAGGGAGACCCTCTGGGGACCTTTCAGGGCTTCAAGGGTCTGTCAGGATGATGGGGACAGAGTTTTGAGCAGGACAAGACACTCATTTAACACCCCCCCCAACCCCCCTCCCAAACCCCAATTTCCCCACAAGCAGCAGGTGAGGTGGTGGCTTTGCACCCTTCAGCTTAAGGGCATCCTTCTAAACACTCCATTAATAATTAATAATGGATTAATAGCACTGGCAGCTTGTTCACACATGCGCATTAATCATTTATTAGTTATTAATACGGACTTTGGTACCCTGGGAAGGGGGGGGTTAGCATCAGTTAGAAGGGGTTTGCAGGGCTGGGGTGGTGCTGACCAGCCCAGCTGAGTTTGGCTTTTCTTCTTTGAGGCACAAGGAATAAAAAAAATAAAGGGAAAAAA
>VYZU01026954.1:0-13111 GCA_013401355.1 Ceyx cyanopectus | reverse complement strand
GTAATCTTTGTATACTATTTGTTCAGGTTTAATAATCACACCAGGAAATACATAAAGAAAAAAAAAAACCAAAACAATATAAGGTTTTCTTGATGATTTGATACTAATCATGAAAGGCAATTGATGGAAAGAAAAGCCCTACTTCATTATCTGTACCAAATCACAGAGTATTCTTCCTGTCATTACAATATGTCAGCATTTAACCAGGAGACAAAGTATGGTGTAAACATTGTTCTGTCTTTAGATTTATTGATGAAAGGAAGTTTATTGACATCTGACCAATACTGGTCTTTCTCCCATATTTAAATGGGTGTTCAGGAGTAGACGTGGACGAACTCACACTCCTTTGTGAACCTTGAGGTGATTAATCTTAAAATTTTCTCTGTCAAGCATTGTGTTCTGTCCTTAGCATATAAAACATACTTATTGGTTTCATGAGGAAAAAGATGACCAGAATTTAAATCCTTTTAGGTGTTGTATATGGACTTTGGTTTATATCCTAAAGTAAATAAGAATAATGTAGGTATATAGGAGTGCAGTGCAACATTGGGGTGGGAGGAGCTAGGTGAAGTACAGAAAGATCTTCCTGAAAGGCATTGTTGCTGATTTTCCTCTTTTGTGTGCTGCTGGGGGAGTAGTTTAATAAGCAAAACATGCAGGCAGACAGTGCGCAGATGGTGTAACCTACTATTGAGGAAACATTTCAAAGGGTAACAAAATATGGTTGAAACCAGCTTACAGTTTACACACTGAATGCAAAACCGAACATGCTGTTTTCAGCAGGCTCTAGCTGTTTTCATTTGTTGCTGCCAAATACTTTGGGGATCCACAGCTCCAAAGCAGTTAGTGCAGCAACAGGAATCCCTGTAATTATATAGGCTTTATTCAGCTGGGCAGGTAGGCTATGACACTGTTCTTACTGCAAATGGGCTTTAATGTGAGCAGAGGCATCCCTCAGGTATACTTGCAGCATAGTTTCTTACAGTTTGCTCTCTTCCTTCTGTCTTTCTATCTATGTGCTACCAATAACATTTAAACCCAGGTGATTTTTAAGCCAGAATAATTTGCAGTTTCAAAAAAAAAAAAAATAAAATAAATAGATATCATACAGTATAATTAGCGAAGAGAAAGGTTACAAAAAAATTAATAAAGACCTCTGGCTAAATTATTAAAGACATATTAAAAGTAGAATTACAACTGGAGATGGAGTGTAGCATAGCACATAATCAGATAATGTTATTACTTGGTCCCTGTTCAACTGGGACTGTATAGTTCCCTTCACTGATTTGTATATTACACAAGTTGCATAATCAAATCAAGTAAGTGCTTATGAAATACATAGATGATATCAAGCTTATAGGAACCATAAGTATGTCAGAGGAAAGGACTAAAATTTAAAATAATGATAATTTATAGAAACATTCTAAAATCAACCAGAACACAGGCAGAAATATCCTGTTATTTTTTAATATATTTTCTTTTTACCAGAAGTAATTAGCAACAATAAAGGTTCATTCTTTAAAATTGACCGGAGGCTGAATGCTTTGGGAAGACACAGCTGCAATGGTGAAAGCATATGAGTTGAAATTAGAAGAATGGAAATATTGAAAGACATAGAGACGGATAATTAAGAAAATTCTGAAATAATCCAGAAATGTTACCTATATATAAAAACTAGCAAAAATATCAGCAGTCTATTCTCAAAAGAAATGAATGCTGAAATCCATCAAACATGGGTTTAAGTGTCAGCAGTCCTGTTTCAAAGTAAAGTAATGGATTAAATGACACTTAGTTCCTGCATAATCCTTCCATACTTTCTTGTTTATTTTATAGGGTTTTATTTATTTAAATTATATATATTTATTTGTTATGCATTTCTATTTAATTTTGTAGAATTATCTGTAAATTACATGGGAACCGATGCACTGTAATCTACTGTGGTCTCAGCCATCTGATGCTATTTTAAAAGAGCTTATTTTGACAACTTTCTGAGCATTACTACGCCCATTTTCTATTGACAGATTCTCACGGGGCAGAATGTCACTAATTGAATCTAACAAATATGGTCAGACAGTAGACTGGAGGCAATAGATAAACAACAGTTACAGAATTACAGAATCACAGAATGTTAGGGGTTGGAAGGGACCTAGAAGATCATCTAGTCCAACCCCCCTGCCAGAGCAGGATCACCTAGACTAAGTGACCCAGGAAAACATCCAGGCAGGTCTTGAATGTCTCCAGAGAAGGAGACTCCACAACCTCCATGGGAAGCCCATTCCAGAGCTCTGTCACTCTCACTGTGAAAAAGTTTTTCCTTGAGTTTACCCTAAACCTCTTGTGCTCCAAATTGCACCCATTGCCTCTTGTCCTGTCATTGGATGACGCTGAGAAGAGTCTGGCTTCATCCTCCCGACACTCACCCTTAACATATTTATAAACATCGATGAGGTCCTCCCTCAGTCTCCCCTTCTCCAGGCTAAAGAGCCCCAGCTCTCTCAGACGCTTCTCAGAAGGGAGATGCTCCACTCCATTAATCATCTTGGTGGCCCTGTGCTGGACTCTCTCCAGTAAATCTCTGTCTTTTCTGAATTTGGGTGCCCAAAACTGGACACAGTACTCGAGGTGGGATCTCACCAGTGCAGAGTAGAGGGGGAGGAGAACCTGTCTTGACCTACTGGACACACTTCTCCTAATGCATCCCAGGATGTCATTGGCCTTCTTGGTCAATGCAAGGGTGCATTGTTGGCTCATAGGCATCCCCCTGTCCACCAGAAAACCCAGGTCTCTTTCTCCAGAGTTGCCCTCCAATAGATCAGCCCCCAGCCTGTACTGATACATGGAGTTGTTCTTCCAGAGATGCAGCACCTTATACTTGCTCTTGTTAAATCTCATTAAATTTCTCCCTGCCCAGCTCTCCAGCCTGTCCAGGTCTCTCTGCATGGCAGCACAGCCTGCTGCTGTGTCAGCCACTCCTCCCAGTTTGGTGTCATCAGCAAATTTGTTGATACACATCAAGGCTTCTGTGGATATTAACAGCAGGAACGTCCATCAGCAGAAAATTGTGTCACAGGTACAATTTGCATATGCAAATTGCTTTGGAGGACTGATATAATAACAGCAGGCATGCACTCTAGGAAAGCTTGATCTTACAAATTTATGGACAATTTACTTATACAGCAAGAGGCAGAAAACAGGAGACAGAAAATGTGAATTTTCAAACAGATATGACATGAATAGTGGTATCAGTTTTATTCTGGATCCTTCACTGTGAGAGTTGTGTATGACTTGCACATTAATAAAATTATCTTAATAATGTGACTAAGTAACTGTTGATATTTGATCCCTCAGACATATTTTACTAAAACAGAGAGTAAATATACCAACTTCCTCTCTATTTATGATAACTTTTTGAAGTGAAAAGATTTTGTTACCCAGTTCTGTTACGAGAGTCTATCAGTGTTTGGACTTGCACAGAGACAGGAAATAGTTAATACTGGTTAATTTTTAGTTAACACCCTCAATATTTCTACTTTCATACTGGATTTTCATTTTAATGGATTAAAGTATCATTATGAAGGCATAATGACCAGAAGGGATCATTAAAATCTTCTTGTGTTGAGTCCTTTGCCATTTATTGAATTGAATTTTCTCTCCTGAAGGAAAAGAGCGGGAGATGCCATGGCTAATTCTACACAGCTAAATAAGAAAAGCACAAGGACTAAACTCTGCCCTGCATGTCAGTGGTCATGGGCCTATTCAGATCCACAGTTTTATGGTAGTCCTTAAAGGTTGACAAGCTGGGTCTTTTCTATTAAGCAGATGCTGCCCCTTGGCTGTGGATCTCCTTTGGGCCCCACATGCATGTTAGAGTCTTCTCAAACAAAACAAACAAAAATAAGATTGATTGTATTTATTTATTTATTTGTTTGTTTGTTTGTTTTCTTTGGGTTTTTTTAACATAATATTATTGCTTGATGTCACTCAGAAATGTGGGATTTCTAATCAGATCTGTGTTAATAAGATATTGATTTTTCTGCTCTCTATATCTCCCTTTTTCATCCACAGGGAAAAAAAAATAAAGGAAAATTCATTCATGTAAGCTGACTATCCTCAATTCTATGATGCAAAAAAATTAGTACGTAACTTTTTTTAGAACTACTTTCAGAGGGTGATTTGTTTTCAGAAACATGTCACTCAAGTCCTCTTTATCTTTATTGTGTGTAATGCAACACTGCACAGTTTATCTGTTCAATCTTGGGACTGAATAGACAGTGGCTTTTAAAGGGTGAGAGTTTTTTCAGAAAATAAACAAGACTATGTATCAGGTTATCCAATTAGAAAGATCAACTAGAATATAAAATATCTGTAGAAAAAAACCCAAAATCTGTAGAAAGAGTACTACCGTGAAAATACCCCATGAATTTTGATAGGATGATTATACATGAAGGGTACTTCAGGTGTACTGATCTGGTGGGTTGACTCTGGCTAGATGCCAGCATGGGCTCTCTCTCTCTCTCCACAGGTCCTGCCAAAAGCCTGCTCCAATGTGGGCTTCACATGGGGTCCCATTCTCCTTTGGGCATCCACCTTGTCTGGCATGGGGTCCTCCATGGGCTGCAGGTCAGTATCTGCTCCACTATGGACATTCATAGGCTACAGGGGAACAGCCTGTCTCACCATGGTCTTCAGCATTGGATATAGGAGAATCTCTGCTTTGACACCTGGAGCAACATATCCCCCTCCTCCTCCTTCACTCACCTTGGTGAATGCAGAGTTATTTCATATATTCTCACTGCTCTCTTTCCTTGTTGCACAGCAGTTTTTTTCTCCTTAAATATGTTATCCAGAGGTGTTACCACCATTGCTGATGGGTTTGGAGTTGGCGAACAATGAGACCATCTTGGAGCTATCTGACATGGGTTCTATGGGACACGAGGGGAAGATTCAGACATCTCACAGAAGTCATACCTGTATTCCCCTGCTACCAAAACCTTGCCACACAAACCCAATACAACAGAATACTATGAAATGGGATGACTTATTGAAGAAGATAGAGGAAATTTTCAGAGGAAAAACGATGTGTCATAAAGATTGATTTTGCTCATAAACATGGAAATAAAATAGACTAGTGGTCTGTTAGAAAAGGTTATAAATGAGTCCAGGAGAAAGAAAGAAAGAAAGAAGTTTTTTGGAAGCTGAAATATGAGAATGGATAAATAATAAAAAAGTATATTGATTGCAGTTTAAAAGTATGAGAATGTGTTAAAGTGAGATTAAGGTAGCGAAGATGTAATAATTTATACCTTACAGTTGAGAGAATTGTAGTGTTTAGTCAGATCTTTGGCAGGTAAACAAGAAATGCTTCTCAATCAGTCTTGTTGGTCTACTTGTATCCATCTACTCTCTGCTTTCTTATAAATACTTTGTATTATTGCTTTTGTATAAATACTTCTGTGTAGTGAGCATCTTTTTGTTCACTTTTCCACACTCTGAATGGTGCTTCACCATTATTTCTTTGCATCAGTATCTTACAAATAATATACATATGGTAAAATAATCAAAGATGGGTATTTCCAAAGCCACAGTAGGCCAAGCTCAAAGCAATCTTGAGATGAATGATTAATCCAAACTTTTATTTTAGAAGGGAAAACTTTTAAACTAAAACAAAGTGGTTCCTTCGGTGCAGAATTGATTGTTCTGAAGGCCTGATTCCAATGTACACCTACTATGAATAATAAATTTGACTCAGCCTCCTAGGTAAATCTTCAATGTAAGTAGTAAAACAAAAAAAAAAAAAAAAAAAAAAAAAAAAGAAAAAAAGAAAAGAAAGGAAAAAAAACGCGAATGTACCAAGCTCTCCAAATGTCAACTTGGTATTTGTTGGAAAACACCTAGGGAGAATGGGAGAATAGCTATTGAATTTTGATATAGCACAATACAATCTGAGATCTACTTCTGATTCTGGATAGGCCAAACTGATAATATTTGGCCCCTTCATAATGCTTATCCATAAATACAGTTGTGATTTTGACAGCTCCTTAATGGCTCACACTCTACCTTAAATTGATATGTATTAAAACCACTTCCCAGGGCAAAGCACATAATGCTCAGACTTGGTATTCCTAAGGTTTTTGCTTTTCTTAAGTTGAGGGTCAAGTGTGTCATGCAAAAGCTCTAGTGCACCTGTTATTTTTATAATAACTTCACTGTGCTGAAGACCAAGGATACAGATCAGACAACCAAAAAGATCAAACAGATTATGAAGTAGGGAACGTATTTTTGTGTCTGTGCTTCAGACATACGCCAGACATTTGTGAGAACACATACCTCGGACACAGCACAGTTGTTCTCTGAGGCACCACACAGCTGTTGTGGCTGAGTCTGGGGTGCATGAACTGTGGAAAATTACTTTCTGGTTTGGGCTAAAACAGGTAAACTTTGTGTGAAAATAAACTTAGCTAGGAGTCCGAAGGATGACGCCCTCAGGGGCATAATTATGTAAATGGAGGAATTTTAGGCAAACATATCAGATAAAGATGAGTATGCGTGAACAGGAGTTAAGAGCCAATCAACTTAATTGTAAAGGCACGTGATCATGTGCCTGGGTTTGTTTTGGAGTATAAATAAGTTTGTTGCAGCCTAATAAAGTTGGAATTTAGCTTGCATCAAGCTGTCCCTGTCCCTTCAATCGCAGCAGACATTGGATATCTGTAAGATTAACTCCAGATGCTGAAGAGTTCCTAAGCCTGTGATTTGTCTTCAGAAAAGATGCTGGAAATTTTTGATAAGAGGTGGGGATTAAGCAGTATTTCAGAAATGTTTAATATGATTAAGAATAGGCTTGAGTTCAAAAATGGGAAAGTCCTTCAGTGGAACCTAGTTGTTTGACCATTTATGATTAAAGAGAAGTATAAACAGAGACATGGGTTGATATTTCAACAGATAAAAGATTCTAGCTCTTTTCCCCTAAGTTATTATTTTTCTGTAAGAAATAATTGTTAAGATGGATCTTTAAAAAACTAAACAGAGAGGAACTTGACATTTTTTGGAGGTTCCCAGGAAAGAATTGGAAGTTTGTACATGCGCATAAGTCCAAAGCTACAGTCACTCTTCTGGATTTTACATGTAGATATTGTAAGCATTTTCTTAAGGAAGAAGATAATATGTAGTAGTGAAATCAGTAGGACCTCCGCATACAATCCTTTCTAAAGGCTGAAGAATTAACTGAGCTTCCTAACTACAATAATGGATGGCCATGGCCCTGACACCTCTGCACCCAGTTCACCAGTGTCTTCCCTGGCCTTACCTTCCTGACTGGTGGAGGACCATCCCAATAGTGATGCTAAAGAAAGGAGGAAGAAGAGATGCATATTGACTATTTTGTCTTAATTCTTAGTGCTGGAAAATTAGGTGGTTTTTTTTATTTGGTTGGTTGGTTTTGGTTTGTTAGGGTTTTGGGTATTTTTTGTTTTTTTTTTTTTTTTTACCTGTGATAGAGAGAAGTCTTAAATCATCTGTAGTTCTGATTATGCTTTTCTCTGACTAGAACATCTCTGACTAGAACATCTCTGAACAATACAGTATCAAGACCAGGATCACACAAATCTGGAGAAAGTCCAGATATATTGTCTGAGACATTGAATGCAGAGTCTTTGAAGGACTAATACAAACCCTGAGTTAGTGGTAATGTGATCTCAGTTTCAGCACTCCTACCCTCATATCATGACAGATAGCAATATGAGTAATGCAAGACACAAGTTTTCGTGTCTCATTCTGAGCAGGAGATAAAACCTAGTCTAGTTGGCATTCAGAGTAAAATGAAGAAATCTACATTTAAATGTCCTACATACTTGTCTAAAGCCTCTGGTGCATATGGTCAACGGAAATCTTGATTCAGTTGTTTGCATGTAAGCATATAATGTCAATTGAAACACACAAAGGGTATCAGCTGACCTCTGTGTTTTATTCCACAATGATAGATGTCTCTGATGTATCTTGTGTCATATATGCGAGTACAGTACAGATGTTTTTAAGACTCTATGGAGGGTTAAATAGTACTAGGAACATACACTTAGGCAGTTGTTTTGTATCTCTAATCAATACAGTCAATGGAGTCTAGAGACTGATTCATCTATCTGATCAAGTGTAGATGTCTATATAATTAGTAGTTGTAGTTTACGTTTAGACTTCAAAGTTGTAGATAATTGAAGTCAACTCTGTACCTGGCTTTGATTCTCATTGCTAAAGTTACATGAGATTACGTTCTTCCAAGGAGATGAGAATTCAAATATTTTCTCAACTTTGGCAATGGCCTTAGTCAGCAGTGCAGAGATGGTGAATTTAGATACTTTGAACAAAAAGCTTCTGACAAAAGCGTTCTAGAATGTGCAAAAAATAAAAGTGTGCATGTGACCCACTGAAGGTGATGTTTAAGTGCTAGCCTGATTAAGGAGAGGTAGTAACATCAGAAGTTCCAGCTGCTACAGATATAATATGCAATAGTAACTACACACTCAAGAAAATGGCAAAGGACATCTAGAACAATTGGGAGTTTCTTAATAGGTTTATTATATTCTTATGAAAGATTAAAAAATAATAGAATCATGGAATCATTTGGTTGGAAGAGACCTTTAAGATCAGCAGGTCCAAACATTAACCCTACAATGTCAGGATCCCTAAACCATGTCCCCCAGCACCACATCTACACGGTTTTTAAACACCTCCAGGGATGGAGACACAACCACTTCCCTAGGCAGCCCGTTCCAATGCCTAACCACCCTCTCAGTAAAGAAATTCTTCCTGATATCTAACCTAAATTTCCCTTGGCACAACTTGAAGCCATTCCCCTTCGTTCTGACATTTTTAACTTGGGAGAAGAGGTCGACCCCCACCTCCCTATAACTTCCCTTCAGGTAGTTGTAGAGAGCAATAAGGTCCCCCCTCATCCTCCTCTTCACCAGACTAAACAATCCAAGCTTCCTCAGCCTTTTCTCATAGGAGAAATTCTCCAGACCCTTCATCAGCTTCATTGCCCTTCTCTGAACTCATTCCAGTACCTCAACATCCTTCTTGTAGTGAGGGGCCCAAAACTGGACACAGTACTCAAGGTGAGGCCTCACCAGTGCCGAGTACAGGGGTACAATCACCTCCCTGATCCTGCTGGCCACACTGTTCTTGATACATGCCAGGATGCTGTTGGCCTTCTTGGCTGCTTGGGCACACTGCTGGCTAATATCCAGTCGGCTGTCTACCAGCACCCCCAAGTCCTTCTCCGATGTGCAGCTTTCCAGCCACTTCTCCCCAAGCCTGTAACACTGCAGAGGGTTGTTATGACCCAAATGCAGGACCCTGCACTTGGTCCTGTTGAACTTCATGCAGTTGGTTTCAGCCCATTGCTCCATCCTGACCAGATCCCTCTGCAGAGCATCCCAACCCTCAGGCAGATCAACAAACCCACCCAATTTAGTGTCGTCTGTGAACTTGCTAAGCATGCACTCCATCCCCTCATCAAGGTCATTGATAAAGATATTGAAGAGTACTGGTCCCAACATTGAGCCTTGGGGACACCACTAGTGACCAGCCATAAACTGGATTTAGCTCCATTCACCACCACTCACTGGGCCCAGCCATCCAGCTGGTTTTGGATCCAGTAAAGCACATATCCATCCAAGCCATAGGCAGCCAGTTTCTGTTTGTTTGTAAAAATGTTTTTATGCAAGTTTTAAAACTAATTATTCTGTTTAGACTTGTCATATTAAAGCCTTGTTGGATGTACTGTCATGAAAATCTACCACTTATTTTATAATAAATTAATATAAAGACACATACTAATATTATCGTATGTTTAAAATTTACAGTTTTCAGACCTCTGTCTTCTCAGTGCTATAGAGGGTGTACGATGGACATCCTGTCCTTTGGTATAGTATAAATTACTACTGTCTGTTAATTCATGTGTTTTGCATGCATTCAGTGATACCTTACAGACCTGTTGTGATATATTGACAACTTAAAAAAAAATTGCTATTTTCTAAAGTAATTATGATGGATTTTTTGTTTGTTCTTTTTCTTTTTTTTTTTTTCATAGGTCAGGATAAACAAAAAGGAAAGTAGACTGGTGCAGTGCTGCAGCAGAGGGAGCAACTCTAGAAACAGCTGGAACAGTTGAATATACAGTAGGCACTGAGGGATGAAACAAATAATAAGAGAGTATTTAAAGTGAGTAAAACAGAGTTTATGTAGAAACCCAGTTTACTGTTACCTATGGATCATATGCTAAAAATCATCTGCAACTTATGGCAAGAGATAGTAGAAACAGAATAAAAAAGAGGCTCACATATCAGCTTCCTGGAGGCTCACGTCTGGAACACAAATCATCAAACCATCTCTGTCTAGACAATGAAGCACTACTAATAAAATCCAGTTCTAAGAACTGACCTTACTGACAATGCTTAAGAGTAACACTTCCACTGAAGCTAATCCGTGTTCACCAAATAACCATGAAGCCCTGGGCCTTCAGAGGGACTGTGTTGTGTGCCCAGGCCCAACCTCACTCCATCTGTTTGCAGAACAGGAGTTCCTCAAAATTGTTCTTAGACAAATTCTTGACTGTTTCATTTAGTTTCTTCAGTCAAAAAAAATCTATCTCAGGTTTGCAAAGATATGCAATGGTCATGACTATCTGTGCAGTTCACAGACTATCATCTCATGCCTGATAAAATGACAATGAAAATGAAATAGTGGGAGTGTATATGAAGAGAGGTTGAGGCACATATTTTGAGGGGCTGCAAGGGATTAACATGAAAAGGAAAAAAAAAAATGTGTATATATGTTCATGCCTGAGCCCTGTGTTTGTCCAATAAGTAGATAATACCATTTCTGCCTCACCTCCCTCATCTGTCCTTATGGAGAGGTGATTCAGGCAATCAGTACAACAAATAGTTTATAAATCGTCAGGTGAAAATGTGTCCTGAGAGCTTGATTTGAACTAGTGTTCACCCGAGTACACAGATTCTTTTAATCCTCATTAGGAAAGTACTCCTTTCCAAAATACTGTTTTTATAGCCTTAGGAAAGAGTTATTTTGCTTAGAAAACATTCCGGGAACATTCGCTGACAGTTTCAAAACAAAAGAAGCTTGAAAAAAAAAAAGTTAAGTGTATCACCATCAATTTTAAAAAACAATACATTTTCCTGTTCTCCAGTTCAGGCACATTTATCCCACTGAGGGATTGCTTCTATTTTTCAGTTGTAACTCACTGAATGTATGACAGAGTCTTGTTTCAACAAATTTATTGTGTCTAAAGAAGATGTTAAAAACAGACAGGCACCTGGAAATGCCAAAAGTGAGGAAAAAAGCAAATACAATTTATTTCAAGGGGAGTCATCCTTAGTCCCTGATTCCCCCTGTGTATAAAAAAAATATTCTTTTACTCTTCTGCTCTTTTAAACTTTCATATGAGCTCAGAGAATAAAGTTTATTTATCACTCTGGTAATAACATTACTATCTCTGAAATACATTTTTGAGAAAACTAGCAGGAGATGTCATTAGCCTTCTGATACACTGATTAAAATATTAACTTTCCAGAACCGTACTCCCTAACTGTAACATTTACATATGGATAAACTAATTAGTGTGGAGAGATGGTTTGCATCTAAAAAGACAGGAAATGTGTAAGTTTTAATTTCCTGCAATCAGTATCACTAGCTATTGTGATAAAACTTGTGGAAGAAATACAAAGAGTGCCCCTTGAAACTTAATGAGTGTAGCCTACCTTCTGGATGCAGATGAATTTTTGACGTGCTGTGCTAACCTGTGTGAATGCTTTTCCAGATTATTTTAATGTTGGATCCAGATATTCAATAAATGAAACTGGGAGTTGTGTAGTAGCCAGAAGTTCTGATACAACAAAGTACTTAAGTAGATGAGCAGTCCAGCCTACAATAATGAGTTTAAGAACATATTTCACTCTTACTGTTTTCCATAGGATTTAGCCACATCCTAAAAATAAGCACATATTTATTACGCACTTTGCTGATTCATAGATGTATTGTATGAATAGGCCAAATCTCTTTATCAGGGCAACAGAGAATGCTGAATATCTTAAAATTTGGTCTTTTAGTAAAACATCTGTCCTGTACCAGTTTATGCACGATTGCATGGCAACCTTCTACTTGTACAGTTGTTAGACAGAGGTATGTGATGATGTGTGATCTTTGGATAAGGCAGCAATACTCCTTAATGTAGTTGTAGTTTTAATGTCAAAATCATCCGCTGGGTTTTTTTTGCCATATAACTTGCTTCACTAGAAAAACATGGAATAAAGCAGCTAATATTCAAATTTGTCAATATAACTCAGTAGACTATAAAAGGGCTTTGTGGCCAACATGGGCCAAGGTCTTTATGATTAATAAAGTAGTTTTAATTGGGAATTAGTTCAAGGTTTTAAAACATTTTTGAAAAAAAAAATAGGGAGAAAAGAATATTCTAGGTTATTAAATTAGTATTGAATGTTCTTTAAAGCTGTGACATTGATTCTGTGTACAGAAATAATGCTGGATGAACTGTGGTGAGTACTGAGAGATCTGGAAAGCTATTTGATGCAACTAAGTGGTCAGAAAAAATCAGGATGGTTTTGAGTATCAACTTGGAGAGTTGCATCAGTTATGTGTTTGTTGCTTAATATATGTATTAGATGTGTGAAGAATTATTGCTATCTAAGGAGCAAATTTGAAAGTTATAACTAAATTCCCTAGAAAATCATAATTTGAATAATAATTGGAGAATCATCTCAGTTTGATATATCCAGAAATTACACATCTATCCCTAACTGGTTATCTACAATTAATTTGAAATCGGTAGTGAGTGGAATGAGAGAACCTCTACTGAAAATAAGTCACCTGTGATGATCAAGTTCTGAGAAGTGAGATGAATAGTCATATGAAAATGCCATTGTCTCTTGTATGAGCATAAAGGAAGTAGAGTGCATGCTTTAGCTTGAAGCCTAGCTTTTAGATGTATACATATCTGTAACATTCCCTTTACTTTAGAGTCTGTGAGATCTCGGTGTTCAAAATCTCCTAGTAGGGCAAAATGCCAGCATGTGAGCAGGTG
>VYZU01026949.1:0-20910 GCA_013401355.1 Ceyx cyanopectus | reverse complement strand
CCCCCATGATACGGAGCTTACTGTAAAACAACATTTTTCCAGCAACACTGAAGGTAAATGTTACCAAGCACATCTCTTCTGAGCTGAGCACTGAAAATCATCCACAGGAGTGCTTCTGTTATTACCAAATTGATTCAGTGCAGGATGCTGCAGGAGTTTCCCAGCAGAGCTGCCCCCCTGCACCCAAGTCACCCACTCCTGGAGTCCACATTCCAGTGATGCTCAGCCAAATATCAGCCACAGAGCTGCAGCTGCCAAAACCCTCTCACCCTCTGCTCGTGTCTCTCTGAGCACCATCAACTCAGATTGCAGGAGCTGCCTTCAGAGCTGTGAAAAAACAGCTACAGGTTTGCTCTGGAGTGATTTAGATTGTGTATCACAGCCTGTTAGTCATCCTCCTCAAAATCAAAGATGAAAAATTAACCTTGTCTGTGATGAAATCCAATACTCCACATGTGAATTGCAGCATTATCTGGAAGCTCCAAAGAAGACAGAGCCCTTTTTTCTCTCTTGCTCCTAGAAATAACCTGAACACTTGGCTAGCTTGGGTTTTGAAAGGGCACAATAAAGAAGCTTAACAAAAAGAAAAGAACCTGGGCAAGAAGGATAAAGCTAAGAGAGTACCTGACCATCAAGACTTGCTGTGAGAGCACCAGGAAATTCTGGAATTGCTATTGATTTCAACCTGCACCACAACATCTCACATTTCCAAGGCAGGAGGGAAGGATCCAGCTGGAAGGAGCTGTCCTGACCCCAAGAGCAGCAGGATGAGCACCCCAGAGACAGGGTGCTGCTGAAGACACCAGGGACCTGGAGGCAGAAGGGAAGGAAGGAGCCCAGAAGGGCCTGGAGGTGGGGATCAAACGTGGCAGGGAGGAGGGAGGTGGCTCAGGGGGAAACCTGAGTATGCACAGTGTGGAGTGCAGCTGCTGAGTAGTGGTGGGATGAGGGTTTGGAAAGAGTGGAAGGCTGCAGCACCTACAGAATAACATGAGCACCTAACTTCAGCCAACTCCTGAGTGCTGGGTGCTCTGCTATTCAAACGTGTCTTGGCCACATCAAGTTTAGACACAGCATCCCATTTACCCTGGCACAACACAAATCCCTAAATTATCTCCTGTCTTCTCAACCTCCTCACAGGAACTCCACTTCCAGCTTCATTTAAACATGAGGTAGCCAGGGAAGTGGTGGAGCTTTTAAAGGGTGTCTTGGGGCTGTCCAGTGGCTGTCCCTGCAGCTGTGCCCTCCTCCTCCTCCTGTGACACCAGGCTGCACCTCCCTTTCTCTCTGTTCTGGATGGCACAGAGTGGATTGAGCATATTGAGCACAAAACTCAAAGAATAGGTTTTCAAGGTGTATCTTTTAAAATACAAAATGACTAATAACAAGAGTTTGATTCCTCAGTAAAACACCCATGGGCTAGGAGAAGCTGCCTACAGGTCCAAAGAAAATGTTAATCCTCCCATTGAAACCACCAGACAAACTGTGATGAAAAGGTGCAGTGCTGGGAAATGAAGAACTTGCTGATCATCTGAATCCTTCATCTGCCATTCAGCTTCCTACACCAGTATCCTGTTTCCTTTTTAACAGCCAACAATGCTCCTCTCTTTCCTTAGGTGATCCCCCAGAATACTGTCATGTCAGACTTAAAAGCAACACTTCTCAGCAGCTGAATGAGCTCTCTAATTTTTGTTATGGATTATAGAAGAGCCCTGACATCTCTCTGGAAACACTGACACCCTACACCCTAAAAGCCTGATTTTTTGGTTCATCAGGAAATGTCTGCTCTGCACAAAGCCATTGGTTCAGGCAGAATGAAGCTGCTCTTGCAGCTACCAGGGGTGCAGCTGTGGGACAGGGACCCTGGAGCCCTGTGTGCAACGTTGCATTTTGCACTTCCCTTCCAATTCTTTTTATATAGCAGACAAAAAATAAAATAAATTTAGTCCAATAGGTGTCGATTAGTGAAAAGTGTCAATTATTTAACACAAATTTTCCAAGCCAGAGGTGCTTACCTACTTAAATGTGTCATTTTACTCAGGACATATGATAGGGAAGGAGTTTGCCTTGCTTCAGAAGACTCCACCAGTGGTCTGTACTTACCATACTGCAGGCTCCTGCACTGCACACTTCTTTAAAAGACACAAGGGGACCAGTTGTTTTAGATTCCCTGACACTTGTGAGGGTTTAAAGAGATGGGAACTAAAATAGTTCCAAGTACCTGAAGGTCTCCCTAGGTCTGGTTTTGCCTTCCTGAGACCAAACTCAGAAGCCCAGACAGAGAACAGTCCCGGGAGCCTTGCTGGACCAACACCCCTGGTGCAGAGCTGTAGCAAAGTGCCCTGTGAACTAAAGCCAATGCAGGTGAGCTGCAGACACCTGTCTGGATGCCCCACTCCTCTCCTGTGCCCTGGCACCTTACCTTGTTGTAGTACTGCACCTGCACCGAGTGCCACTGCCCGTCGCTGACGCCCCCCGGCACCAACGGGGCCACGGTGGTGGTGGTCTCCCCTGCAGGGCAGAGGGGAGAGGACACAGTCAGTATCCCTGCCAAGGGCTCTCCACACCAGGGACAAGCCTGGAGAGACCCTGACTGGGCACAGGGTGCAGCCATCCCATGGCAGCGTGGAGGAATCTGGGTTCTCATCCCGTCAGACACTAAATCCTGGTTTATGGAATTCACTTTTCTTTTTTTTTAAACAGTTTTCTTATCAGGAAAATTCTATATACTAAAACACCAGGAAAAATAACTCTTTCTTGGAAGTGAAAGCTCACAGGGCTGTCTAGGCTTAAAATGTAGTTTCAGCTCTCTCTTTGCAACGTATAACTCACCCTGTGTGAAGTGCCAGTTCCTTACCCCTGCTCTCCCACTCCCACCCCATACACTTCTGTCATCTAAACAACACAGACTTCAGCTTGCTGGGGAGTTTTTTATCACCCAGAGATGAACAATCTGGGGGAAAAACTGGGGTTTTATTCAGCCAGCAAGTTTCTGCAAAAGGAAGATCACCAGTGTGCAACCCTTTTCTCTCTGTGAAGCTGTTGTGACAGGTAGAGCAGTCAGATCAGGTGTCCAGAGCTTGTGCTGTTCGTTAAAAGCCACTTGAATTATGAACCACAAACTGTTCCCCTTCCAAGGAAAATACCATTTTCCACTCTACAGGACCAGACCTGCTCTCAGGTGCAGCAGTGCAAATCTAAATTTAGTTTCATGTGTTTTAAAGGAGTTCCTTCACATTTAAATGCATATAAGTGCAAGCAGAATGAATTTTTTCCCCTCGTTCATCCTCAGGGTGCCTTCCAAGCAATGCACTTCAAGTCCAGACAGGTGGAGAGAGCTCCAGAAGAAAGCAGCCTGGTATTCCACTGCACTCCAAACCTCATGTGGACAGCTCTGAGGTAATGAAGGGGAAATGAAAGAGGATCTCTTGGACCCAAAGGGCCCAGACACGCACTGGTGTTGCTGGTAAACTGGTGGGGTCACAGAGGATTTACCATGGCACCTGAGAGCAGTGACTGGTGCTGGCTGTGCCACACTGGTGTGGGTTGTTCTACACTGGTGGTGGCTGTGCCAGACTGGTGTGGACTGTGCCAGACTGGTGTGAACTGTGCTGCTGCTTCTCTTGCTTTACTACTCACTTCCCACAGAAATAGCAGTCTATCCTGAGTGGGCCAATGGAAAAGAACAGGATTAGTTCCTGAGTTAAGTGCCTGCTACAGAGGTGTAAATGCCTCACCTACACTCACAGCAACAGCCCTTCCCAGGCACCTGCTCTGTCCCAAGGGAAAACATCTCCTAGACTGGCTGAGATTTGGTAAAGCCACCAAAGCCTTCCCACTGCTCCTGGGCTGCAGAAGGCAGGCAAGTGTTCCACCAAGAGGGACTCCACGAGCCTCAGAAAGCCTGAAAAGTCCAGGAGGTGAATTCAGTGTGCTTCAGCAACACTGCACAGCTGCTTGCCAACAGCTTCACCTCCTACCTCTGCCAGCCAGGCATGAGTTGCTGGGTAAAATGTGGGCTTTTTGTAACTTGGGAAACACCCTCCACTGAGGCTGAAATGGTGGAGGTTTGTTCTGATCCCACTTCAGTCAGGAAGAGCTTTGCCAGTGCCAGGGCTGAAGGAAACCTCTCTGCTGGGAGAAGGCCACAGTGGCAGGGACACAGGAGCTCTCCCTGTCACCCTTCCCCTCTCCCTGCTCCCAGAAGCACCAGAAGTCACTGGCTCTGTCACAGCACAAAGCAAGCAAATGCCAGAGCCTCTGCTTCTTGTTTCCTAGCCCACCAGAGCCATGAGCAGGAGCAAAGCTCTCCTCCATGGGCTGTCCTTTATGGATTCCTCCAAGGGCAGGTGTTTCTACAGAGCAGAAGTGCACTCCAGTGACAGCAGTGCTCATCACCAACCCCAGCACGTGGCAGGCAAGTGGAACATCACATCTCTGCTGGCTTTCCCTTCAGCTCCTGTGGATTTATTAGATCACTTTTATGCACAGTGATTTGAGATCACTCGTGGCACAGTGTAAAATGTGTTCATTTCATTATATTTACCACTGTGCAATAAAATGAAGCCTGACTTGAGTAAACATTGGCTTGGGAGCCAACTTTCAGATTAGTGCCAAACTTTTATAGTACTCATAAACTCCAGCTTTTATAACTCATATGTTGACAAGCTCCTGCCCACCACTGCAAACCACTACAAACTGGAGCACTCTGCAACACCCAGCACCAGCTGCCCCCTGCACAGCGCCAGCCAGGTAATTGATGGGGCAGCAATCAGCCCTGTAAAATGATGGAAGGGCATTTCCAAGTGTCTGGGGAGGCTCTCCTGAGCCCGAGCAGAGGTGCTGAAGCTGAGTGGGATCTCACCTGCAGAGAATGTGAGCTGGATCTGCTCCTCAATGATCTCCAAGGCAATGAAGTCGTGCTTCTCGTTGAAGCGCCCGTTGTAGAGCAGGAGAGCATTCCTCTCCCTGGTGGCAAACCTAGAGCACAGGGGCAGGGTTAGTCCAGAGCCAGCAGCTTATTCATCACACTGACAGTCAGGTCACAGAATCACAGACCACCAGGGACCAGATCAGTCCCAAAGGGTGGTTCTCGGTTTAATTTGTGCTTCTGAGGTGGGACCAATGGCACCTTTCCTGCAGAAAAAGGAGGCAAC
Organism: Ceyx cyanopectus; assembly: GCA_013401355.1. Lineage (NCBI taxonomy): Eukaryota > Metazoa > Chordata > Aves > Coraciiformes > Alcedinidae > Ceyx > Ceyx cyanopectus. Next base: position 15,754 of record VYZU01026949.1, on the reverse strand, counting down.
CTCACTTTAAAAGTGTTTTTTAGTCAGCACTGCACTCTTAGCTTCACATTTCTGTGTGGTATGTGCATCTTATAATGTTTAATTGAATCCTACCACCTTTGGGGATTCACACACAGATTTCATCTACTGAGAAAGGCAAAAAACTATTACACTTTACATAAACAGTTTTACAAAGATTAATATTATATAAAGTGAGCAGGAGAGAGGAGGCTTGGGAATTGCTCCTGTTTCCAGCCTGATTTTCTATCTTGAACTTCAGGAAATATGCCTGATTTTAATTAACCTACTTTTCCTACTAATGAATCAGATGCTGAACACAGCTAATCAAAGCTGCCTGCCACGGACAGCAGAAATGATTCTTGCTCCTGTCACGTCATGTCTACCAGCACAGCAACACCACAAACCTGCGTTCAGGGTGTGTGGAAGGAGCAGGATTTGACAACATCAAGGCTGGTATAAATAAAAAATAATAATACTCAAAAGCAAAGGATATGGTTTAACAAAACTTGCTTGTCAGACATGATTGCTGTGGGTCACAGCAAACAGCAACCTTGCAGGAGCCTCAATTTGAGCTACGTGGAAATGGGAATTGTATTTATTAATATTTCTGAAGGAGAGTGAGTTGTTCTGGGTCAAACCACCCCCGGGTGCCCTGTGCCCACAGGAGGCTCCGCTGTGTGGGTGGGGAATCACTTACGTGAGGGCGAGGGTGAAGTGGAAGCGCTGTCGCAGGCCCCTGAAGGTGACGAAGGAGTGCGGCGGGAAGCTGCGCGTGCTGACCTCGCAGTAGGGCCGCTCGTAGTCGCCGGGGGGGCACTCGCACCTGAAGCCCCCGACCAGCAGGTTGACGCAGGTGCCCCCGTTCTTGCAGACGCCCGGGGCGCAGCGGCCGGAGCGCGCGTTCACCTCGCACCGCTCCCCTGCAACGGCAACGACGGGGCTCAGGGTGATCATCGCCCCACAGGGACCCTCCTCCACTGATCAGGGTGATCCTCGCCCCACAGGGACCCTCCTCCCCTGATCAGGGTGATCCTCACCCCACAGGGACCCCCCTCCCCTGCTCAGGGTGATCCTCGCCCCGTCAGGGACCCCCCTCCCCTGCTCAGGGTGATCCTCGCCCCGTCAGGGACCCCCCTCCCCTGCTCAGGGTATCAGGCAAGATTAGGTGAACACACCTTCCCTAACACTTCAGAACGCTCTTCAGTGTGCTCCTCTGGGAGATGTACACACCACCCAAGACAGACACCTCCCTGTTTGGATGCCAAACAAATCAAGCACACGCACCAAGTGTTCCAGGAGGACACTGCAGAAAGCACCTCCTGATACCCACTGCATAAGCACAGCCGGTTCCCCTCAACACACACATCTTGTGTGGCAAAGCCCTCCAAAAAACCACAATTCCTATGGAAAGGCTAAACACAGGTTGGAAGAGTAGTCAGCTGTTCTGCAGAACGACCCTCCACGAGTGCGAGGGGAAGGTAATCTTTCTGACAGCAGAGTGATGGATCTGGCCCAAGCAAACACCAGGCAGGCTTGAGCACACAGCAGACAAGGCAATGAGCTGAGAGGAGATTCCTGGCACTGGCAATGCCATGGCAATAGGGAGGGGAAACAGAGCAGCCACTGATAGCTCTGTGTTAATTCTGTGATGACAAGGATGTACAAACCACTTGTTTAGGTGCCTGCACTGACATACAGCTTTAAGAGGAAAGAAAGCTCACAGGAAAGTTCTGAATTACCTTTACTACTTCTTTCCGTTCTGATGCTTAAAGAAGTCATTTAAGAGAATGTAGTTCAACTTTAAATGAGACCTTTGTCCTAAATTCATTCAGCTGTAGCATCGCTGTGTCCCAGTTACTAAAATTACTCTGCACCCTCTTTAGTCTGTGATGTAAATGAGAGCTGCATTTGATACACATTCTTTGATGCTGCATTTTCATATTTTCTACATGTTTACCAAAATGGTGGCTTTGGAATCTCCACAGTAACTCGTAGACACCACCGGGCTTTCAGGCACAAAGATCTACCAAAAAACCTCACAAACCCATAAACCACCCCTTCAGAAATGAGGCAATTTGGGCTTTATGGAGCAGCTACCCCAGCAGGCAGGGCTTTGATCAGGACTGGAAACTGAGCACACCCTGCTGCCACTCTTGCGTTTGTCACTTCAAGGGACACATCCCTGTCCCCAGAGCACTGTTCCATGGGTCCTCTGAGGCACAGCTTGGAGACCATCCTCACAACTCAAACCTGCATGGACTTGGAGCTGGAGCCAGAGCTGGGAGGCCCTAAGGGAAGAGCTGCTTGAGGAGCTGCAGAGGGAGGGGATGAGCAGCTCCCTTGTGCAGCTAAAGGTCAGAGGACTGGATGCTGGGAGGCTCAGACTTGCAGGCTGGTGGGGAAAAAATAGTCCAGGAGGAGGGAGAGCTGCTGTGTGAGGGTCTGGAGGGGTCTGGGTGATAAGAGCACGGCCCAGACAGCTGCCATGCACAGCCTGGGCTCACTGTGGTGCTGGCAGTGCTGCCACAGCTCAGCCCCTCTCCCAGCCCATGGAACTCCCCTCCACTCCTCATGGATCTCCATGGATAAGACATTGTTGGGGGGGGTTCCTCCACACTGGCCAGCATTTTAGGAATTAAAAACTCACTTAGACATCATCACAGCTGTGTGAGATGCAAGGAGATGTGAGGCTTAGACTGAAGCTAAGCACACAGTCAGATAACACGGGCCCTGGCTGCCTGTTATCTGCCAGCAGATTCCTGGCCCTGGAAACATTCTGCCCAGCAAACAGTTTAGTGTCACAGGACACCAGTGGATCCTACAGGCTCTCAGTTAATATTAATGACTCTCAAAGCTACCAGTTCTCTGGCTCTTACACGGCTCTTTTTGTAGTGCTTTGTGGTTCCAAAGCCCTCCAGATCACAGCGTGAGCTGATTTTTTACTTGCAGACATCTCCTCTTTAATACAATCCCCTCTTTTTCTTCTTCAGTTTTAGGATGGACTTCACAACCATTCTAATCATAAAATTTCCCTTATTAACCTTATACAAGGAGGGCACCACAATATCAGGTGTAACATTGCTTTGACTGGAACTGATGCTTCTCTCCTCCATCCTGCCACTTGTTCTAGATACATACTAATCTTCTTCACCATGTCTGCAGCTGCTTCACCAGCATGGAAAGCATTTGAGGAAGCTGATTTAAGCAGCCAGCCTAAAATGATGCACTTGAAAGTGGAAAGAATAAACAACGAGAAATAGGGCAATTAAATTCTTCAAAGAATTCCCATTGACCCATTGCCCTAATAAAGAACCAACCAGCATTAAAAATGTATTTGCTAACTTGTACACTGTGGGAAAATCAATCCTGCTTTCCTATACCACAACTAACCTTTAGCAGCATTCAACACTAAGCAGTCAGTGTAGTAAGAAGGTTGTTAAAAACAAATCAGCTGCAGAATTGGCCTGGAGATCTCTCCTGGGACCAGAGATAGAGAGGTTGGGGTTCAACACACCCACCTGAGGGCTGGTTTCACCACTGTTTCACTGAGTGGGAGTTACCACAGCCCCATCCCCAGACGTGCTGCACTTTCCTCCCCCTCTCTGTGTTGGCACTGATGTAATCCTGCAGCTGACTGCTCTGTGGAGCTAAGGTGCAGGACACCACTCACTTCCTTGCTGTATGATCTGCTGATGAGGTCCTCCTAGGGCTGATGGGATGAGCAGCACAGCAGGCACGAGGGCAGGAGAATGAATGGTTTTAGAAAGGTGTAACTGTTAGGGAAATCAAGCTTTGGGTCATTTCATGTGGCTGGAGTCTGAGTGCAGTGGCTCATGTTTGACTCTGCAGACCCAGATGCACAGGTTCATGAGACCCCCACCTCCCTGCACTGCCTACCAGAGCCATCAGTGCCCTGAATCTGAAAACAAACTTTGGTCCTGCCTTCTACCTGCTCATTGTATTTCAGAACTGGAGCTGAGCTAGGAAAATCAGAATCAGCCCAAACCCTTGCAGGGAGAAACACCAGCATAAGGCCCACTTTGGGATCTCCTTCCCCCCTTTGCTGCTTGCTGCACTGCAAAGGTGTATCATGGGGAACAGGCTGAAGTAAAGTAACACATGAAAACATGTAAAGACACACAAGCATCCATATATATATGTTTATATAGCTTGCCAAGCAGCTCTCCGAGGTGATAGAGAGAAAATGATCCTATTTTAAGATGCTCAGGAAATCACAGTTTTATCTCTGGAACTGTGTTAATTTTTCTGACCAAACTCTAAGCTGGTGGGAAAAGAGTCTTATTTCCAAAAATCATATTTCCAAAAATCATGAGACTTGGCATGAGACTTTGAATCATGAGATGCTCCAACAAAGTGAACATGGGAGGCTCTTTATTTTCTTTGCCTCTGAAGCTGCATCTGGGTGGCATCTGATGGCCCCAAGGCGTGTGAGAGCTCTTGGTGGGCAAATTCCAGCCCAAAACACATGACCAAAACTGGCTGCTCTGAGGGAGCTCCCATTCCCACTCCCACCACAACAGGAAGATGCTGCTTCACCCCCCTCCTCAGCTCCAATCCCCCTGGGGTCCTTGGGGACAGCATCTCTGCCCAGGCTGCTCCAGGCTCCTGCAAGATCCTGGGAGGAGGAGGACCACAATGAAACACTCTGCTGGCCAAACAGGGAAGGGAGAGGCCAGGATCTCATCCTACCTCCTGATCCTTCCCCACTAGCAACCAAGCAAGCTCAGGAAAAACCCAGGCCTCCATCAAATGGTACCTGGCCCCTCAGCACCCAAAGCCAGGCCCAGGATCCAACACCCTGAGCAAAGACGTCCCTCTTCTCTTCAGCTCCTCCCTCTCCCTGGTGACAAAACAAAGCAGAACAAAAGACATCCTGCAGGGGTGAGTGGGTGGATGGAGGGGTGATTTGGGATCTGGGTGGGTTTTTCTGTGGTTTTGCATTTAAATGAGAAGGAATAATTGGGGGAAAAAAGAGTCAACACAAAGGAGGATTAGTGATATTTGGGGCACATCTGTTGGAGAAATGAATTAGTCTGTGGAGTCCAGAAATTGTGAGCATGTTCTCAAGATGATACATGCTCAATTGGAATGGTCATTGGACCTTGTTCTCCTGAGCAGTCAGTGCTGGCAGGAAGAGAGCACAGACAAAAGTCCTGACAGGGCTTTAATACCACTCCTCTCTTCCTTATATATTTGTTGAGGATTAAAAATTCTCAGTCATTTAAGTTCCACTCTGTGTACACCAGATCTCTCACCTTTCACCTTCCAGCAACAAGGCCAGGAGTGGTGCCAACATTTATCACAAGTACTGTGATTTTTTAACCTACAGCACCCTGATGAGCAAGGTGTCAGACACTACAGTAAAACATTCTGCAGTTAGGAAAACACTCCATTTTAAAAGCCCACCTCATGGTATAGGAAAAAAAAGAGATACCTTGGGATTTTACAGCCCCCAGGTTAGTGCAAATAGCTCTGAGGAAGCCTCAGTGGGTGTCTGTGCAGAGCTGGGGTACATGCTCAGTGCCATCCTCATGCCTGGGCACTGTTCTGGCTCAGGCAGGTGGGCAGTGATGCACACACAGTGTGCCTGGCTTCTGCCCACCCCCTGCTCCCATGGCAGGGGCAAAACCACTCCCAAAAGCACTTTCAAGAAGTGCAGAGGAGAATGAGAAGGAAAACATCCATCATCCATGGCTTCAGCCTGCCACAGCTCCCTAACAACAACCTTTGCTCTCTGGGGTCCCGTGGGTAATTTCTTAAACCTTACTCTTACTCTTGGCTGATTTTACAACTATCTCTAAACCCTGTAAATTACTGAACCATTTGTTGCAATGTACAGCCCTCAGAAGTTGTCACCTCCCTCTGCATTTGCCCTGGTAAAGTTTAGAGATCTCCTTAGGTTCTGTCTCTCATCCAGGACTGTACACAGCACAAATCTACACAAGAGCAAAAAGAAGCACACTGAAATTTCCAGTTTTTGTGGAGCTCTATGACAGGTTTCTATGAAGAATATTTATCATCATGCAAATTGCAGTGATTTGGAGTCAGATATGGAGATGAGGCAGCATCTTTCCAAAAGCCCAAGTTTTATCTCTGGATGTATTTAGCAGGGGGAAAACATGACTGTAGATGTCAGAGATAAAACACAAAGTAGATTACGCCATTGTGTCTGCAATTTGCATTATGTCTTGCTTGGAATAAACCTCTTCCTCAAACCCCCATCTTAAATCCATTGAGAAAGGCAGAGGTGTAAGAACAAGACACACCTCCTCACAACAGCCTGATAGTCACTTACAGAGGAGTATCTCTCCATTTATTTTTAAAATACACCATCTTTTACTATCCATCTGATACTGTATTTTGTTTTCTTGGCTCTCTGTGCCTCTTGACTCATCTCGAGGAGCACTGCTGGAGGAGGAGCACAAAAAACCCAGAATCCCAGCAATGTGTGGGTGAAAGGAGCTCCAGAGCTCCCCCAGCCCAACCCCTGCTGAGAGCAGGGAGCTCTCAGCTAGAGCAGGGTGCTCAGAGCTCCTCCAGCCCCCCTGGGATGTCTGCAGGGATGGGGCCTCCACCACCTCCCTGGGCACCCTGTGCCAGTGCCCACCCCTCTGCTGGGAAACAACTTCTGCCTTAGTTCTCATCTCCAGCCACTCCTGGCTCATTCCAACCACTGCCCCTTGGCCTTTCCCTGCAGCCCTTTGCAAACAGCCCCTCTGCAGGCTCTGGAGCAGCTCCCTGCAGCCACTGGCAGCTGCTCTAAGGTCTTCTGGAGCTTCTCTTCTCCAGGCTGGACACTCCCAGCTCCCCCAGCCTGTGCTGGGAGCAGAGCTGTTCCATGGAGGGAACCGAAGGCCGGAGCAGCCACCATGGCTTGCAGGGCACGTTCCCTTTGGCACAGCCTCTGCACTCTGGCCCTGTTTGCATCCCTGGGTCCTGCTGAGATCTCACCTCCTGCCACAAGCAGCAGGGAGGAAGAGAAGGGGCGCTCACAGGCCTGGCACAAGCTGCTGAGATGACAAAAAAGACAGTTTCATCCCGCAGAGCCGCGGGTTTTACTGGGCACCAAATGCCACCACTGGCACCGCTAATTCCACACAGGCCGCTCAGGCCTCACTCTGGGCTCTTCAAAACCCACGGAGCTATTCACACACCTGCAGCCAGCAAGCAAGGTGTGGTGGCTGTGCCAGGGCTGTGTGTGCAATAACATCTTCATTTTTATCAACAGAAAGCCGGGAGCTGGAAAACCAGAGGTGCTTTCAGGCACCCAGAAGCTCCCCGCTCGCTTTTGGCCTAGCTCCCCTCAGAGCAGGGTCTCCCTTTCAACAGCAAACGTTACTGGTTTGGTGTTTTTCTAGAGCCCAGCCCTCATCCCACTAAAATCCTGTTTAATTTGCTCCGTGTAGCTTTTAGAGACTCGATGTTCCAGCTCAGAACAAGGAACAAAGCACAGGAGAAACCATCTGTCCCAGTCCCCAGTAGCCTGCACAGGCAGCTAACTCTGCACCTCCATAATGGGAATACTGGTCAGAGGCTGCGTTTGGTCTTTTCCATAAATTAGAAGTTTTCACAGGAAAATCTGACTCTCACATCATCTACATCATCCAGTGCAGTGATAAAAATGGTGGCTCATAGAAACAGGCAGACCTCAAACCAAAGCATGCCCCTTAACATCCTAGGTGGTCCCAGAAGCTCTGGTGGAAAGAAGCATAATGGTCAATTAGTGAGAATAATTGAAGAGAAAACATAAAATATTAATAAAGCGACTGAAAAAAAACCCCCATCCTTAAAGTAAATCTACTGTTGTAATTATATTTTAGGAGGATAGGATTGCAGAGCTTTAGATTTTCCTTTTACAGGAGAAATATTGATTAAAAGAAGTTAAAACCACTGTCTAAGTGTCTTTATTGTGGGCTGTAGTTCAGAGGCTTTACTTGACAGAATGGATAGCATTCTGGCAAACCCAATCTGATCCTAATCAAATTTCTGTTGTTATACATCGAAGGAAAATTTTGAAAAAACAAATAATACCCCCTTGTTTGTCAAATTAAAAGGATTAGGGTTAAAATTATAATCCCATAATCTTATGTTTTGTTAGCCTCAAAAAATTTCATATACGGGTCAGGCACACAAACTGAAAACAAAAAGCAACTTAATCAGGGCAGCTGACTTTTTCTTAATGACTGCTGAAAAAGGCCTCACAATGTCATACACATCTTACACAGAAAATCTCAAAAGCAACACTTTTTAAAATCTAAAAAACAAGTAGAAATTTAAAAACTACTTAAAAATATATATTTTCAAGCAGACTCATTGAAAATTGATCCAGCCAGGTTCTACAGCTTGTAATTTACTATTCTTAGTAGATGAAAATTCAGTCTTTTTGTAAAATACAGTTTCATTTTATATCACTTGAAATGGTTCCCATCTTGTTGGAGTTAATATACTTTATTGTGTCATGTAGATTCTGCTTAATTATTAATGTAAGACACTCATCTTCATAATAATGTTTCTTAAAATATGCACATCAGTGTGCAGATGCCTGGAAACTGGGTGGCCTTATCTAATTTAAATATATATTTTTTTTTATTATTACACTGGAAAATGCTGTGCCACAGCTTGCATATGCTTAGCTGTGGAGGCTTCGAGAGACAGACTGAAGTAAAATATCTTAATTTTGATATTTAAAAACGGAAACATTTGTCTGACAACTGCTTGGGAAGCTGTGGCTGGGGGGCACTGTACAGTGTGGGTCGCAGAACAAAACCTGCTCCAGGAGCAGAGGCTTTGATGCAGCCACTGAACCATGATGCTCTAAACAAAAGAGCATTTGCAACAACAATGAAGTTGTGGTTCCCACCATGCTCTGCACAACTGTATTGTAGAACTGTAATTATCTTGATGTTCAAGGCCAAGTGCCTCAGTCTGCTGCTCAACTGTCAAAACTTTCAATCATAAAACAAAGAACAGAGACACAAGAAACTACTTTATGCTTTTTTCTTCCCTACCAGTGCATCATCCCAACACCCTCATCTCTGCACTCAGCCTTCCTGACACTATTCTGTTGTTATCTACTGAAGAAAAGACACATTTCTAACTTGCAAATTCTAAATACCCCTAGGAGCCCAGTATGTTTCCCCTAATTCAGCCTGTGTAAGCAGCCTTCCCCATTCTGTTCCCCAGGTTTGTATTTACAGTCAGGAGAAACCCTCTGACCTTTCTCCTCGGAGGTTAAATGTCTTTTTTTGTTTCAGAAGGTCTACAATATTTAATGCCAAATTCCCGGGATTTCTTTTTTCAGCCTTCACCTCTGATCTGCTGTGAACATCGTGAGGGGCTCTACAGAACATGAGGCATATACAAATACATATAATTATGATTTTATCTTCCCCATGGATAACTTAAAGGCAAGATGGGTTTTTTTTCTCCTTTCTTTTCTACTACTTTATTTCTTTTCAGAGAGAAAAAAACGAACAAGCCAATGGCAAAAAAAGTCCACTTAAAGGCTAGTCTAATATATCAGTTACTCTGACATTTACTAAGTGTACATTTGGTGCATTAGAACAAACTTATATGACTTAAAAATTTATCCACCTGACCTTTCTGACATTAAACTATGAGAAACCCCCTCAAGTCTTTGCTATGTCACACAAGGCTCGATGAGTAAGAACACAACTGCAAACTATCATCACAGAGAACTTAGTTTAATAAACTGCTACTTAAAATATTTTAATTAAACTAAACCTCAGTGTGTGCAGTTTTGTCCCAGATCAATGCTCTGCAGTATGGCAGTGTGTGGGAACTCAGCTACATCAGTGAGGGGGGTACCTATAAAATTATACTAACAAATAGCTCCACTTTGTGCAATTGTGCTCCACCTTTCACTCTTTTTTTTTTTTAAAGATAAGCAAATGCATTACAGCAGAGTTTTTAAGAAAGCCTGGGAGAACTACAGGCATACTGGATTTTAGCTATATGCTACTAGAAGTTATCAACAATGGGATAGAAAGATAGGATTTTATCCAAGAAAGGATAAAATCTCCAGTCATAAACTGCAGGTGAAAAATGAGGGGAGTCACTAAATAAAGAAAAAAAAACCAGGCAGGCCACACAGCCATTTAAAGGAGAAGCAAAAGCAAATAAGTTGTAATAAATAAGGATAATTTCCTAGGCTCTGAACTGTTTGGAAGAGCTGAATTCCTAATTTTGCTGGAGATGAATGACTCAGGTGTCTCCTGAAGCCAGGGAGAAGTGATGACACTGGTGTGTGATCTGCTGCTTGCTTTCACAAAGCACCCATCACGCCTCCCCTGCAGCAGCACCCAGCAGCAGCAGCACTCTAATTAACCACCAATTAAAAAGAAGAGTGGCCAGGCTTCCCCAGGACAGCAGAGGACTCTATCAGGGGGTTTCCACAGCCAAGGGGCTGTGACAGGGGCTCCAGGAGAGGCTCCTGCAGGTTCAGCTGAGTCAAGGGGCAGCCCACGTGCAGCATCCCGTGGACACCACTGGGAAGACCTTCAGGCTTGGAACAGTAGCTACGTGTGCACATCAGGAGCAGGGTGATGTGGCTGGGTTTGGGAAAAGGCACAGCAGATGGATGAGTTAAAGTGTGGAACCTGAAGGAATCCAATGCAGATCTGTAGCAGGGGATTTGGCTCTTACCCACCTGTGATCCCCCTGCTCCAGCAGAGCTGCAGAAGTGTAACTGAGAGTGGAATTTCAGACCCTCTGGCCTGAGATAAACCACCCACTACAGCTGCCCTGGTCTCCACACTGCTCTACTTGAAAGCTGAAATTCTCCTAAATAAATCTCCCTGGTCTGAAAAGTGAGAATCTGCTATCAGAGCAAGCTGGGAAATCTGAAGAATGGATGTAAGTGCAGATAGGAGAGAAGCAGACCTTTGCATTTACTGCTAGATGTCTACAGCAGCCAAACACTGAGCAGCATGAACAGGGGCTTCTGGCACGACATGGAACAGCACAATTCCCTCCTCAGGACACAAGGTCAGCATTCACAGCAGCCCTGCCAGGTGCCATGACTCCTGTGTCAATATGGTATCACAAAAATAAATTAGGAGGGAAAAAAAGAAAGTATAACACGTAAAAAATCTCTAATTGATGTATTTGATTACTGGAAGATTTACAAGCACTTAAGATTTCTCCCCTCTCTGAAGTGAAATCCAAGGAGAGATGAAGAGGATATGGGAAAGTCTCTGGTGATCTCTGTCCCTCGCTATGGGTTATGCAGCAAAGGAGGCAGGGAGCATGCCACATGCAAAGGAGAACTGTGGGAACACTAAATCTCTTCCTTATTTCAGGGTTTGTGCCCCCTCACCCCCACTGTGGGCTTCTGTTGTGTGCCAGTGGAATGGCACAAACAGTGGCTGCTGAGCAGGGTTCTGGCAGCAGGGCAGAGTGGGAATGCACACCAGCAAAAGGAGATGGTTTATGGTGGCACCAGGGTGGGCAGTGCAGCTCATCCAGGAGTGGCTGAGGTGACACTTCTGCTGCCCAGGGGTCTGCCCTGCAGTACAGACAATCCAAGACTACACCCTGAATTCATCTCAGCTGCTTCTGCATGCTCACTGATACATAAAATAAAGCTGCAGAAATTAGGCAGGCTTTCCACAGTGGCCAAGGTCATTAAATGTGTTTGTTTAACTTAAATGACATCACTTAACCCTTTGGCCACTGCTCATGGCCATCAATGGCACAGTTGTTGTGGCCATTGCTCAAGCCTCTACACATATATACACCCACAAAGAAGTTAAAGAGGTCACTATCCTGAAAAAACACAATTAAGAACAAACATCCTTCTTCACTCACCTCCTTACATCACAGGAAGTGAAGCTAACTCCAAATCACCCCAAAATAGGCAGTAATCAGGTTTCAGAAATACCTTGTAGAAGCTCATTTTACCTTTGTGCCCGTAACAGAAGACTCCTGAAGACAGAGGAACTTTCATCATGTATAAATGACTAACAATTACATCAAAACAAATGAAGGGCTTCAAAGCAGGGTGGAAAAACGGGGGGAAATTCCATCTGCTTAAGACAGGACACAATTACCTTCCAGAGGAAAGAAAGGCTGTGTTTTGAAGAGGTGACCACTTGGACAGATCCAGCACTGGGCTATGATTGTGCAGTGATTTCTCATCAGCCTGCAGAGTATCTCCCCAGGGAGATGACAGATCTTAGTATTTTCTTGTAATTATTTTTCTACACAGGCTCTTAATTGGGTAATGGAAACAGGAGAACCCCCAGAGCAGGCTGCACTCTGCTATCACCATTCCTATCCCATCTTTAAGGTGAATTCAGAGATTCATTCATGGGATGTTACTACACCCAGTTCATACTGTAGGAACACTCCAGTAACAGTTAGTGCAGTTAACTCTGAAACCTAAAGATGGCAAGGCTGAAAGCAGTGCTCACTCCTTGATTTCTGATCTCTTTTAATATCCTGGCAACAGGACAGTTCATTTTTAACCCAGCTGAACACACAGTTACAGATTCAATCTTTCTTTCTTTGAATGAATTATATGCTACTTCCCCTCTAAATATGTAATGTCTGCTCTGACTACAGCATTAATTATGAAATATGTTCATCAATTATTAATATAAAATCATTCTCTTTCATTTTTAAAGTATAGCTAGCCTTTTCTTCTGAAAAATTCTAGCAAGAGGCTCTCAAAATGTGACAAAATGCATGTCACTCCAAAACCTGACAGGGATGAAATAACTGCATTTCTATCAGCATCTTTGATGAAACTTGCTGCTTTTCACCATTCCTACTTATAGTGTAATAGTACATAAACCTATAAAATTAAATCAACTGGTCGTAAAATCTATTTTTGTGATGTAATTTTGCATTAGTTGTATGTGATAGATAATGGACTTAATAATGTATTTCACTGTGGAAGTCATTCATGAGAAGCCTGGCAGGAAAATCACTTAAAATCCTCAAAAAAGACAAAATATCCCAAGAATCTCACGGCTCTATTTAGGGTTTCACAGATTCCAGCATCTCCTGCTGCCCTAAGCCCTGCTCTGACCCTGGGGAGCATCTCCTGTCCCTCCTGCTCAACAGCCTCAGCAGAGAGTGGCAGGGCTGGGAGCAGCCCCTCTGCCTCAGCCTGGTTTGCAGGGGTCACCCCAGCCACTGCTGAGCTGTCAGGGTGAATTACAGCCAGCAGCATGGTGCTGCAGATGCTGAAATGCCTCTGCAATTTCAAACACAGCAATGATCCCCCTGGCCTGACTGCAGCACCAGCCAGCTAGTGTCCTCTCATAGCTCCTCAGGAGTATTGGAGAAGCAGCACTTTCATCTTTATTAGCCGTGTGTCACAGGGTGTCAGNCTCCCATTGCCTCTTGTCCTGTCACTGGATGACACTGAGCAGAGTCTGGATCCATCCTCCCTACACTCACCCTTAACATATTGACAGACACTGCTGAGCTCCCCCCTCAGTCTCCTCTTCTCCAGGCTAAAGAGCCCCAGCTCTCTCAGCCTCTCCTCAGCAGGGAGATGCTCCACTCCCCTAATCATCTTGGTGCCCTGCGCTGGACTCTCTCCAGTAAATCTCTGTCTTTCCTGAACTGGGGTGCCCAGGGCAGAGGGGAAGAAGACCCTCCCTTGCCCTGCTGGGCAGCAGCACCCCCGTCTGACGCGGCACGTACCGGTGTAGTCCTCGTGGCACTCGCAGGTGTATCCGCCCTCGCGGCTGCGGCACAGCCCGTTGTCCCCGCAGGGGCTGGAGTAGCAGAGGTCGATCTCGGTCTCGCAGTAGTCGCCGGTGAAGCCGGGCGGGCAGCGGCAGCGCAGGCCGTTGATGGGGTGGATGGGGCGGAAGAGGACGGTGTTGGAGCTGATGAAGGGGGCCGAGCTGTCAAACTTCAGCACCGACACGCACTTCATGTAGTTCTCGCAGGGCTCCCGCAGGCAGATGTTGTCGTCGAAGGGCAGCACCCTCTGCGTGGAGATGGTGGTCAGCAGCGTCCTGTTCAGGTAGATCTGCTCCTGCAGGTCCTCCGAGGGGAAGAACTTGTTCCGAACGCCGCCCGGGAGCAGGGCGGAGAACGTGACGTTGAGGATGTTGGAGCTGACGTCCGTGTCGTTCTGGATGTTGAACACGAAGATGCCCTCCCTGGCCGTGGACAGCACCGTGGCCACCCCCTCCACGAACAGGGCCAGCAGGGGAGACAGGAACCTCTCCTGGGACATGTTCTCCAGCCGCACGGTGATGCTGTTGGTCAGCATGTCGTCGGTGATGATGGTGACGCGCAGGGTGCAGGCCGCTGTGACGCTGTGCACGCCGTCTGAGGGGAGGAGACAAAGGACAAGGACATCAGGGAGCAGGACTGAACCCGTGGGCAATCAAATGGACCTGCAGGGCATGTTGAGGCTCTGCAAGAGGGAAACGTATCTGCTTTCTGCAGACTACCAATGCCTTTGCCCAGGAAAACACAACCAAATGCCTAAAAGGATCAGGAAAAGCTCTGGAGAACAACGGGCAAGGGCTACTGGGCACACAGTGAGGAAAGGACAATGGGCAATGGTTGGAATGAGCAAGGAGTGGATGGAGATGAGAACTAAGGAAGGTTCTTTTCCAGCAGAGGGGTGGGCACTGGCACAGGGTGCCCAGGGAGGTGGTGAAGGCCCCATCCCTGCAGACATCCCAGGGGGGCTGGAGGAGGCTCTGAGCACCCTGCTCTAGCTGAGAGCTCCCTGCTCTCAGCAGGGGTTGGGCTGGATCAGCTCTGGAGCTCCTTTCACCCAGACACAGCACTTCTGATGTTGCTGTGCACATGCTGCAATACAACCCATAAATATATATAAATGACTGATACCTGACACTGGCCTGAGAGGTGCCACTGGAAAATCTCAGGACACCCTGAGGGTTACAGAGGTGCTGCGAGGGACAAACTCTAGAGCATTCTGTCACCATGAAACAGAATTATGACACACTGAGGGCTATAATTAGTCCAAATTCAATGTGATCAAGGAATGGGAAATTGTGTCATCACTGAAGCCACTTAGTTTAATCCTGTCTCCTTGCTACCATTAAGGACTCGTTAAAAAACAGATCACGTTACAAAAAATATGGTTAATATTACAGCAGCATCTAGAATTCCAGGAGAGGTCAGGACAGGTTTCTGACAGGACATGCTCAAAGATCTCTCAGTGTAAATGATCAACCAGAAATGGGGGTGAGTTCACCTCCTGAGGGCTGAACTCATCTGAGCAGCCAGTACTGGCTCGTGGGGGGGTTGAGAACTGAATCCAGTTCCCCCACGTCCCAGCTAAGTGCCAGTCTTGGCCAAAAGCAGACCAGAAATAACCATTTCACAAGTAACCTGCTACTGCATTTATTTCGTTTAAACCATGAGGTACACGTGGAAATGGATTTTTAATCACATCAATATAAAACTGCAGCAGAAACTGCATCTGACTCCATCTAAATCCAGCGTGAGATCAGAATTCCAATAGCGTGGATTGCTAAAGGTCATTTTCCTAAGGTTTATTATCTCAAAGTCTAAGTTTATGACCCATTATAGTCTCTTACAAAAGATCTTTCAGGAACAGAACAATCAGAATGGTTCCTGCCCTATTCACTGTCACCACCACCTCAAGTGCCTCTTTGTTTCAAAAAGAAATGCACTGTTTGAAGATTTTCCCTCCAATAACATAGTAGCAATATAGTAAATTACGACAGCACAATTAACCAAATGCCTT
>VYZU01026919.1:177149-224345 GCA_013401355.1 Ceyx cyanopectus | reverse complement strand
CAAAACCAACAAAACAACCACAAACTAATTATTTATCAAATGTTATGTTTTTCTTTGGTAGTGAATCATGTTCAAAGTAACAGTACAAACTCTGAAGTAAAAATATTTCATATTACAGTGGATCTCTTCTTACAGAACAGGAGTATTTTGGGACAGCTCTGATAGGATTTCTTCTTGTCCTTAACTGAAATGTTTCACTTGCAGTGGGACTAGTTCAATTCTACAATCAGAAGTGTGTTGTATCCAGCCTAAAACACTGTCTTCCACCTAATGCCATTTCCCCTTCAGACTCATTTTTCTTTAATTCTATTTGTAAAACTTCTAACAAGGTAGAGTAATGGCTTTATTCTTAGATATTTTAGCAGATAGCTGTCTCCTGGAGTCTTTCTGTTCAGCAGGGGGTGGTTAATGTTTTAATTGTGTTCCTTTGGCAGTCAGAGAGCCAGTAGCTGTCATTTTCCTCTCTGATAAACCATCTTCTCAATCCTCCTTTGAAATGATGAGGCTTGTTTTGCCAAAAGATGAAACCTATTAGAAAGAGAAAAACACTTTTCATTTTAGGAGAGGGTCTACAAAAACTTTAGCTGGTCAGAAAGAAGTGTTACAAGATTGAATTCCTGTCCTCTGCAGATGGAATTATTTGTGTGACAGCCTTCAGTCTGCTGTCAGTGTCTTTCAAGAGTAATATGGGAATGTAAAGCAGGGGGGAGACTTACTGGGAGAGGGATAAAACTATTCCTCTGGGAAATACTTCTTGTTTGTTTATTTCATAGCAAAGGCTTGAATCTGTTCCTGAGTGAAAGGGCAGCATGACCTAGAAGGGCCCATTGGGGAGCCCATGACATATAAGGATTTGTTTAATTTAGCCAAACTAAGAAAAAAAAGAAACCTTAATTCTCTCTCTTGTTGTTGTTGTTGTATTTCATTGGGCAGAAATTGTATTCTGGGTGAGCAGAAAATGGTGGTTTTGTCTTGGAAGTCATTGTGCCAATTGAAGCCTGTAAATTTTAATTCTCTTATTCTGTAACTTTTAAAGTATTTATTAGGTTAATATTGCACATACCTGTATCTGAAAGTGATTTGTGTAGCATACACCTGTGAAACTGTGACAAAATCTCTTCAGCCTGGAATTATATAGAAAAGAACAGTGAAAGATGAGTCCATTGGATGACAAAACAAAGTCTACAAATTTGGATCAGATCTGTAACAGAAAGAGTTGAGGGGTTGCAGATTCAGAACTTACAGGTTTGCAGTGGCTTTACCTAGTTAAGAAGGGAAGGCATTTAAATGAATTGAGATCACTAATACTGGAAAACTGTGTATAAATGGAGAAGATAAGGAATAAAGGTCCAGAAATAGACCTGAACAGTCCATCCTGGGAGTGAAATGATCAACCAGGATGTGTTAGAAAGCTGTAAAATAGTAAGTGCCATGATACAGATGAGTAAGGAACTTTATTCAGTATTTCTCATAATCCAGGAGTTATGTATGAGTAAGATCTGGGACAGATGTAAAACAAACAGTAGGAAGGAGGGAGGGACTTTGGTTTTAATCACATCATTCAGTTATAGAAAGAGATGGAGTAAACCTGTTCCAGCAGGAGCTGGACAAACTGATGGAGGAAAATCCTGTTAAATAAGATATTCTAAGTGTGACCACAGTTCAGGAATTCTCTACAAGTGATTGCTGGAAGAGAAGATGATGTGCCACAGGAATGAATGTTTGTGCTGGGTGAAAAAAGACTCATCCAGTCCTGCAGTCCACAGCAACCAGTGCTGCTAAAAGGATACAACAAAAGAACATGCACAAAGTCATTTATTTGTGTGATATCTGGTTCCTCTTGCATTTCTAAGGCACCTATAGGTGATAGGGGGAAGGAGTGGCACATGCCAAACAGGAGAAGGATTGAGACATGGGGCTGAGAACACCCCTCTGTGTGAGTTTTTCTTCCTTCTCCCCACACACCTTCATGTTGGCTGGCTGTTTGACATAGTCTGTGTAAGAATGTCTTGCAAACAGGGCCATTTACTTCACATGGCAATCAGCAGAAGAGCAACTATCAATTCTAGTGTGCTGAGATGTTCCAGAGAAGGAGCATCACTGGCACTTGCTCCCCACCAAGTTGTCATCACAGAAGAACTGATTCCTCTGCAGAGGATAGATGCTGGTGAAAGGAGAGCCCTGTTTACCTCCAAGATGCAGCATCTTCTGGTTGAGTTTCTGCTGATTTGGGATGGATACATGCAGTCTCACATGCCACTTGTGCAAGGCTGCTGACCCATCATCTACATAGTGACCTGCTGCATTGCCTCAGAGGCTACAGTTCATTTGGGAACAGTTCAGCTCTCTGGACTGGAAGCTGTTTTGCAGCCCTCAGCTGCTCTGATTGTCCTTTCCTGCCCTTTCTCCCATGCTGAGTCTCAGAGCAAGGCTGAGATGCACAATGACACCACCTTCCAGAGTACCAGCTGCTCCCTGGGACCTGCCAAAATGGATGCTTGTGTGTCCTGGGGCAGAGGTGCTTTACTCCTCCAGGGAAAGTCACCTGCCATGTACTGTGTGTGGGCAGCTCCTGAGGCAGCACCTCCTGAGCTGTAAATCCACAGCCCAGCACACCAGTGGTGACTTGTTCATCAGATTGCTCCATAGCTGGAACTGTAGTCTGTACCTCAGACAATGCAGGGGACCCTCATCCATCTCATTTTCACACAGGGCCTTTCAGGTAAGTTTTGAAACACCTAGAACTTAAGAAATATTTTTCTTATAGCCATAAAATCTTTCACCTCCATTTTGACAGAGTTATAGGAGCTTCAGAGCAACCATATAACAATACAAGATAGTTTTCTTTTAACAACACTTAGTGGCCCCAGTTCTTATTTATGTTTCCCAGATTTGT
Organism: Ceyx cyanopectus; assembly: GCA_013401355.1. NCBI lineage: Eukaryota > Metazoa > Chordata > Aves > Coraciiformes > Alcedinidae > Ceyx > Ceyx cyanopectus. Next base: position 221,449 of record VYZU01026919.1, on the reverse strand, counting down.
AACTCCAACACCAGTATTTTTTTAATCATACAAAGTGATTTTATCTATTGGTTATATTTTTTTGATGCTTGGGGAGATATGTTTAATTTTTATGTTGGAAGCTACCAGGCTACTTTAGAACCTTCTGAAAAACATTGTGTGAGAAGAAATAATAATAATAATAAAGTAAGGCTTTGGGAAATCACCTGTTTTCAAGCAGAGTTTCTAGTAAATATATTAGATCTATAGACCTATCTAGTTAGATTTAAAGACAGCTCTTTTAAGTAGGATGTGTTCTTGCAAAAGTAACATTTGTTATTGTGTCTTTCCTCCCAGATAAGCACCCTTAGCCCAGTGCATGGCAAGAGGAATTATCAGTATAATTCCATTTATTTTTGTTCACATTTGGGTGATGGTGATCTCTCTTTACCTTCTTGAGAGTCTGCATGTAGAAGAGTATGTATGTGTGTATAATTTAATGAATGGAATTGCTGTCCTTTTAACCTTACTGCTCTGTTCCAACCCTAAAAGCAAAAAGAAAGAAGAAGCCCCTCACTTCTTAGAAACAATTTTGATCAATACATTGCTTCAAAATTCTAGCACTGGGAAATAGAAGAAACGTATTTTGGATAACTGGATTTTTCTGGAAGATCTGCTTTTAAAAGCTGACACGTTAAAGATGGGTTTATATCTTTGCTTGGGTTAAGTGATATAGCAAATGCTTTTGATATAATATTTGTGCTTCATCTGAAGGCTGTAAATATGTTTTTCAGATCTGCCTCAGATATCTGCCTTCAGATACCCCTATGTCTAGCAGAAATTCTCCCTCTAACTGAAGCATATTCATCATTCTTTAGGGTATTCATCAGTGCACATCCCAATTCAATAACAGATGATATCTTATGACACTTCCAGTGAGTCACTGCATTTATGGGTTTAACTGGTATTGTCCAGATGTATCATCTTTGATTCAGCATCTTGGGCACTGTGAGATTTACTTGATGTACTCCACGGATCATAGGTTGCCATTGTGTGGTGCTGGGCCATCCCAGGGAACATTTCTATCTGTGAGTGGTATCAGCAGATAATACTTGAGGTTTTGTCAGTGCAGAGTTTATATATTCAGTTTTGTTAAAATGGGGAAGGCTTCTGTTTATTTTTAGCTTCTAATACAGCAAAGTCTAATCTGATTTGGTAGTTAGGAGTTTTTACATAGTTTCTTTTTTACAGCCATCACAGAAGGTTGCAAATAAGTTTACCCTTGGTTGCTTTTTCAGTGGTGTGCTAACTCTCAAAAAACATTCCCCAATTCTACATGGATTTTTCAACTCTTTTGAGATTAAAGGGCATAAGCTGTACCCAGTTTTAAATTTGAAAAAGTCTTAATCATGATGGAGGATGTGACACTTGGTGAAATTTCCCCATACAGAAATAGGCTTTTAAAAGGTAATGCTTCACATAGCTTTGATGTTGTTCACACATGTCTATTTTAACTAACTACAAATGGATGCTTGGAAGTTGTTTTGTTTTCTGCTTGTTGTAATTAGAGTAAGACACCTTGTGAACTTGGTACAATCCTCCTAAAAACCCCTGAAAAGTAACAGGGAAAGAATGCAGAAGCAGCTGTGCTTTTTTAATGATCAAAATTACAGTGCAGATTTCACAGGGTTAGAGGTCAGTAAAAACATATTTTCTTATTCGTGCACTTTTCATAAAGTAATTTTAGAAAATAGCAGAGGAGATAGGCTTGCAAATAAAGCAGAAGAAACATGAGGAGCTGAGCTGCTGTGGCAGTTAGTAGCTGCTGGTGATGCAGCAAGGTGAGGAAGTTAATTACAGGATCATAACAATCTACAGATGTTGAAAAGATTAATACACTAGTCAGAGTAATTTTTTGTAGTTTATTACAAGTGGAATATGGTCAGTTTTAGCATGAATGCCAGAGAAGACTTCCTCATAGCAAGATACAAGTGGATTAACTCTTTTGGTCATACTTTCACCTGAAGTACTTAAAACACATTGTTAGTAATACTTAATAAGGAGAAAATAATTGTTTAGAGCATGGGCTGGGTTCTGTTTCTAGCCTCTCTGGTGCTTGAAACACTTTTCTTGGAGAGCCATCCAATTCCAGCAACCCGTTAACCTCTTTGGAGAAGAAAACTGAAATCCGTGTCCAGAGAGATGAATGAGATGGACCTGAGGGCAGACAGCTCACAGAATAGGCTTTTGATTAAAAAATTACTTCATTCTGAAGTACTGATTGGGGGGTTTCAGAGAAACAGATTGGATCCTGATGCAGAAAAATTTTTGTGTTTCCTGCTGGAGAAGAGTGTTTGTGCAGGATGGAAGTGGGCAAGGTTGCCAGCTTTTAGAAACCCCCTTTGTAGAAAAGTGGTAATTTCACCACATTTTTGAGAGGCTGTTGCTAGTTTAACCACCAGGAACACCTGGTGGGGGTTACATGCTGCTACCATCCAAGCAAAGGAGAAAAGTAATTCTGAAGGAAGAAAAAATACTTATTTTCAAGGAGCAAAGACATGATCCAGCTAATTGAGAAACTACATTTTCAACCTTTGAAATCCTTTCATGTAATGCCATAGAATTGCCAGATTAGATGAGGTGAGAACTTAAGAAGTACTGAAAAGGATTGGACATAAACTCTGCAAGTTGATTCCAAGAGAACATTATGGGTACCCAGAAGAGGGGAAACATCAGTGGAATTGGGATGTTTTGGGGTGTGGGTTGGCCAAGCAGGCAGAGACATTGTTTTAAAGCCCTAACAGTTCAGGGAAGAGGAAAACTGCATTATTCAGCACTCTCAGGTCACTTAAATCTCACAGATGTACTTATGTTCCACCATACTCTGTAGATACATTCTCAAAGGGATCTTTCCAGGGAAGAATCCAGTGTGGCCTTCTGTATCTCATTTTTTCCAAGTTTATGGTTGGTGAGTTACTGTGTTCTGGGGGTGCATGGCTAATGAAAAAGTTGCCTAGCTGCTGGATTAGTGTATTAATTAGTGTATTATTAGTGTATTGTGTAGTGTATATTAGTGATAGTGTCTATTAGTGATAGATCTGATACTTGAGGTCAGCCATGTCCTCTGAGGTCAGAACTCATTTGACCATAGTGTTCACAAGACTAAGTTGCTAATTTTTCCTGTGTAGAAACAGGCAAAACTGAGTTATCCATTGAATTTTTTTTTTAACTGTATTATCCAGGCCTCCTCAAGCTTTCCATTCCTTAAAGCTGGAATGTGTTTTAAAAACAAATTTCTTCTGTTCTAGTAGGATTTCTTCAGATCTCATAAAGTTAAAAATGAATCACTCCCAGAGTGAGAGCAAGGATGGGGAATTGAATTGTCACCTTGTGTCCTTTCACTTGCAGATCCCTGGTGGTCACCTTGGCCATTGAGCTGCTGTATTTACTGTGCTGCTCAGCCTGACTTCTCTGCTCTGTCTGACATGTGTTGGCTGTCAGGTTGACAGGTTTCTTTTCATCCTGGCTTGGTACTTCTGGATAAAATTTCTTGCAAACGTAGTGATTCCTTCATCTGTCAGGCTGCTGGCCAATGGGTTTGAGGCTGTGGCATTGGTTGTCAATATTTTGATAGGGGTTTTCAGGTTTGGCACTCCTTGAACTCTGTGGTACTTACCAGTGTTTGAGCCTTCCTCAGAGGCAGTTTCACTTGGTACCTTATGGAGTGAAAGAGTATTCTTGTCTGTCAAAGAAGCTGTCACTGTCAGAACAGAAAAAAGTGTTCTCTCCCAGGGAAGTAAAAGGAATACAGAAACCTTTATAAATACCCATACCTGTAAAATATCTGTGGCACTTTGTTGTTTTTTCCCCAGTTCTTTTATGTGGTGGAAAGAAGGGAATTTCAGGATTTCATTTACTCTGTTTTTCCTCATGTCTGTCTATATGAATCTTGTATCCTGTTGATTAAGTTTAAACCTCCTGGCAGTCATTACAGTGAATTTTAAGCTGATCTGCTGGTGTCTCTGCATACTATATGTGTTCCTTATGTGACTTGATTCTGTGGGTAATGTTTCCAAGTCATCTGTGAACTAGTTTGTTTATCATTACAACCAGTCCATCCATCGAATTCTTGAACGTTGTGGTGACAGTTGATGTCAAATGCTAGCTCTTTCACCCTGGAATGTAAGAAAAATGTAAAACATAACAACACGTATACTGTAAAGTCAGTTGCTTAATTTTTTTAAGTTTCTGAGGTTGTCCACTGATGTAAAAGGCCACAGCTCCATCGTGCTGTTGCAGCATACACCTAGCAAGGATGAGTCCCATGTCTTGTAAACAGAGCACACTTCAAATACTGCTTTTGCCTGTTCTTCAGAGAAAAGTCTGATCCTCAGCATGCCAGAATGTATTTGAGCTGGCTTTAGTAAGAATAACTGTAAAGATAAAACATAAGGCTCAGCAGTCTTGTGCAGCTGAAGCTCATAGCTCTGTTTCTTCACTACTTGCTGCTGTCTGTGCTACCTTGGCTGGGAACTGCTTCTTCCCTTTTGTGCAGACCTGCAGCTAAGGAATTACCCATCTCTTTCTTGCCCTGATATCGACCTCAGCAGAATTACTCCTTTTCTCTGTGTGAGCAAGGGAGAGGAGAATCAAACCTATAATGCTGACAAGAAGAATTGCTTAAATCTGATCTCATGAATAAGTACTGAGTCCTAATTTCATACTATTTCTGGTGTTCAGATGGAGACAGCAGTATATTAGGGATTAAATAATAGTTTTGAAGCAGGATTGAAAATGCAGCATTTGCAGTTACTCACTTATGACCTTAACTGTGGAACAGCCCCCAGTGGTGGGACCCCAGTGAGGAGACTGCATCAGCTTGGCTCATTTCCTCCTGGTGTGAGCTGCTTTTGCCACCCAGCACTCTGGCTCTGCTTTCTTTTAAAACAGATCCGTAGGATAAGTTGTTATGAAGAAAATGTGTGTATTGAGTGGCAATGTAGGGGTCCTGGTGGACAGGGGGTGACCATGAGCCAACAATGTGCCCTAGCAGCCAAGCAGGCCAATGGATCCTGGGATGCATTAGGAGAAGTGTGGCCAGCAGGGCAAGGGAGGTTCTCCTCCCCCTCTACTCTGCACTGCTGAGACCCCACCTCGAGTACTGTGTCCAGTGCTGGGCACCCCAGTTCAGGAAAGACAGAGATTGACTGGAGAGAGTCCAGCACAGGGCACCAAGATGCTGAAGGGAGTGGAGATCTCCCTGCTGAGGAGAGGCTGAGAGAGCTGGGGCTCTTTAGCCTGGAGAAGAGGAGACTGAGGGGGGAGCTCAGCAGTGTCTGTCAAGATGTTCAGGGTGAGTGTAGGGAGGATGGAGCCAGACTCTGCTCAGTGCCATCCAGTGACAGGACAAGAGGCAATGGGAGTCAGTTGGAGCACAAGAGGTTGAGGGGAAACACAAGGAGAAACTTTTTTCCCAGTGAGGGTGTCAGAGCCTGGCAGGGGCTGCCCAGGGAGGTTGTGGAGTCTCCCGCTCTGGAGACATTCCAGCCCCCCCTGGATCTGTTCCTGGGTGACTTGGTCTAGGTGCCCCTGCTCTGGCAGGGGGTTGGACTAGATGATCTTCTAGCTCCCTTCCCACCCCTCACATCTGTGATTCTGTGAGTTACTGTAAAGGTGCCTTGATTTACAACTGAACTGATACACTTTAGGTGAAACTAGCATTTGTGCCCTAAAGTTTGCTGTTGGTTAGAAGTCCACAGTAGCAGTCTTCTGACATCTCTTTCAGATGCTGGGGTTCCTCTTCCCAAGGTGGCAATGTTAGCATGGTTTGCTAAAGTGTTCATGTGTCCCATCATAGAGGAGGCAGGTCTGAGAGAAGCAGGGTCTCCTCAGGCAGGTGCAGAGTTGGTGTGTTGTGTTTGACGTGTGCAAAGGAGGTGTTTTCACATTAGTAGTTCTGAGCTGCAAAAATGAAGTTCCTTAAGAAACATCTTCCAAATCATGGGATAAATTTTCACTAGCTACAAAAGAATACCTCCAAAATAAGAAATTATTTCTTATTTATGTGTCCTCCATCTGCAATTAAAGTAAATATGAATGAACTATGAAGAGCCATCTGAACTCCCTTTGTGCTACTAGCAATGCTTTTCACAGCTAATGAATAGAGCAAGAGGGTCAAAACAATGGCTTAATAATAAAAAACCCACATTGTTATTGAAATTTAGTTTCACCAGCTTAGATAGTAACAGTGAAGTGATAAAAAAAGAAGGATCAAAACCTTTTTTATCTAAGCCCTCCACTCCAAGACTCTTGTCTCAAATGAAGAGATTGCTCCAAGGGCTCTGTAAGAAATGATGTTACCCAGCAGTAATAGCTGAGCTGTTACTCAGTGGGTGCTTTGTTTCTGTTTTTCAGCAGGTCTTCATGATCTAGCTACATGTAGCTATACTTACATTCAGCAGAGAGTAAAAAACAACATGTTTTTATGGTAATGAGCTATTGCATGAGTTCTTTCTGTTTGCAGTTTGTCAAAGTATGTTCAGGACGATACCTTAACTGCCTCCCACTGGCTCCTGCTTGCCAGTGGCAAAGACCAGATGGGGTGAAACATTTGCCAGGTATTACCACTGAGTGGTGGGAAAGGACTTCCAACAAATCCAGATCATCTGGAGTGAGTGTAGGGAATGGAAGGAAAAACTGTGCTGCAGTGTGACCTGTGAGGGGCCAGCAGTGTGTCCTGAAGGAGTTTCACAGACAGCCCCATGCCTCTCACTGCAGCAGCATCTGGGGCAGCTGTCTGGGTCAGGAGCTGTTTTGCATAGTGAAGTTCCCTTCTGACCAGTGTTCCAGTGAAGTGGGTGCTGAGGAAAGCCAGGCACTGATGTGACAGAGGCGTTTGAAAGATCATTAGTGCTCAGCAAGCCAAGGTGTTGTAAACCTGTCACATTAACAGTGCCTGTGACAAGCTGATTTCATACACTCTGCTAGAAAGGGAGAAGCACTTCATCTGGACAAGGTGTTCAGTGAAACTCTGGCTTCTGGGGTGTAAGAACAGCACTGCTGTGCTGCTGTCTGGGTTGGTTTATTTGTGTGCCATGTGAAGTTTGAAGGTGCATTGACCAGTAGAAGTCAACAAGCCACAGATCCATGGGAAAAAAAGCCCCTGTTTACAAATGATCAGCAGTGCCAGGCTGATTCCCAGAGCAGTCATTTCTACCCTTCATGCTGAGGACAAGGGAACAGAGCACTGGGCAGTCCCCTCATCTGCTGCTGCAAAAGCTGGGGACATGTCCCAGGTAAGAAGAGCACAGCTGTCACTTAGAAGGATGTGGAGATGGTCTCAGACAAGAGTGTTAGGCACATGACTCTGCTCACAATGTCATTTCTCCAGTAAAAGACCCACCCACTTGTTTTTACTAAGCTGTTCGTGGTGTAGGAGAGGATGTGTTGTGTTTTGGTTTGTTGTTTTTTTTTTTAATTCCGCTTTTAAGGAAAAAAAAAAAAAAGAGCAAATGAAACAGCAGGTATGAAGAGTTGTGATTTTAAAATCTCACACCAAAACATTCAGCCTTCATCCCTGCTGGAATTTATTTAGAAAGAAAGCAAGTGATTTGTCTGAGGTGGGACTTGACCTGAGGATTTCAGATAAGAATAAATGTCACAGAGAAATATGTTTCAGAGGAGCTATTAAGATGTCTGCAAAAAAAAGGTAATGAAGTTGGTGGTAACTTGCTCAGGACATATTTCAGCATGTTATTTTTGCTCAGTATACACGTGGCATGGTGTGTTCTTTTAAAAGTGGAATTCTTTCTGTGTTTCCAAAGGGCAGCATCAGGAAGATGGGCAGCAGCAGGGGTTTGAGTGGATCCTGTGGTGATAGAAATGATGGAAATGGATGCTCAGTGCTGGATGAAAGCCTTTTATTTGCAAGCTGACTGGCAGCTAGTATTAAACACTTGATCCCCCCTCCTTTAAATTAGCCAGTGGAACAATGCCATTGGCAGACTGCCCAGGCAAAATTGCATCACAGTACCTAAGGAAACTTCTCTGGGAAAAATTATGATTAATCAACCTAACTCCCCACTTTCAGATGCAGAATTATTAATGAGGCTTAGAGAATTTAACCCTAAAATCCCAGGGAGAAACTTTATATCTGCAGAGAAAGAGTGTTGCTCTTTGCTGTCCCCATTCCCATCACGTGCCAGGTAGTCTTAACCATCTTGTTTGGCCATTATTTGGTTTTTTTTATGCTCACCTATGGACAAGGATTTGTATGTACACTTTCATACATAAATCCTGATTATTAACAGGTATTAATCTACCTGTTTCTGGATTTATCAGGGTTAGCCCATCGTGGGTGGCATAGCCAAGCTGTTGAGAGCACCCAATGTCTGTTACTCAGCAGAGGAAATTTCACAGTAGGTCACTTTTGCTGCCACCTCAGTAAAAAATTCTGAATCCTGAGATTTTTGTTCAACACAAAAAATAATTAGAAGCTTTGAAACAATCAGATTCTGTAGCAATTTTTGGAGCAGCAAGAGGATTAGAGCGTGGATTTATTAACCTGTGGTGTGCTCTGGAAGCCTGACACCTTGCCTAATCTGATGGTATAAAAGTTAGCAGCATATTGTTAGATTCAGTTTCCTCAGATGCAAAAAGAAACACCAAAAACCAACAAGCAACAGCAAAAGGGTAAAAGAGATATTGAGCTCTTGAAAACAAGTAACACTCTGTAGCCCTGGAGATGCTTGCAAGATCAGTTGTTGATATGAGGGTAGAGGGGTTTGGTATTGCACTCTGCCAAAAATATATTGGAACATTTATTTATAGATAAATAGATGGAAGATAATAAAAATCCAGCTCGTGAGCATCTATAATTTCCATAGTGTTGCAATGAACTGTGAATGACTTGTTCCTGGATCTTGAGCTGGACATGTGCATGAATTGCAGTGCTGCAGTAAATACTGCTCAGGATGGACAGGTAGATGCTATCAGAAAACCAGAACAAATTCTTAAGTTGCCAATATTGTCACAAAGTCTCCCTGCAGAATGAAGCTGTTTGACAAAGTGTTTCCCTGGTGATTTGGCTGCAGATGAAAATGTCTTCAGCAATAAAATTCCATGCTCAAGTCTCAGCTCTCTGTGCTCATCAATCAGCAAATGACATATCAAGGATCTTTTTTTGCTGGATTAGTTAATATGGTGGGGAAAATATGTGAGACATTGATAGTCCTTTGAATTTCTATACTTAGGGGTTTTTTTTCCACTCTTAAATTCACTTTTTTTTTTTTTTTAAGATATCTGTTTTGTTGCCTACAGCTTCCTTTAGTAATCAATAGTGCTGCAATAGGATTCATGTAAAACTATTTTTTATGTACACAGATTTTCTTGCCTGGAGGTAATGTCTTCTCTCAGAAAATTGCTGTCAATCATAGGAAAAGGAGAGCTGGGGGAAGGGAGAAGGAAAGATGTACATTTGATGACAGCATTTCTACCCTGTCTTTTGTGGCTTAATGTTTTGTGAATAAATGATATTTTGTGGAATTTTTGTGGCTCTCTGTGTTGTAAACACAGTTTTACTGGAGATAATCATGTTTTGTATCTGCTGATAGTTTCATAAGGTATCATTAATGGCTTTAGAAAGTTCAATTGCAAGGCTGTGGAGAAATAAATCACCTTATAGTTTAATTACCTCTAATATAACAGCAGCAAATATCTTCTGGGAAGCTGCTTCCTGTGGTACTAAATGGCTATCAATGATGAAGCTGCTTTCTTTAAAGGATACTCTATTAAGGAGGTTGTTTCACAGTGGTTTATGCTACATCTGTTGCTGCCACTGCTAAATTTTATAAAGGAATTTAGAATATGACAGATGTCAGTAATAACTTTTATATCATGCATATTTTTAAGGGAAAAAAAATGGAACTTACTGCAATTCCCATAAAGATTTATAGGAAATGTTTCATATGAAGTCCTTTTTAAATACTTTTAAAATATTTTTTGAACTATTATATGGATCTAGGGAAAGGTCTTAAAACACATTATAACAGATCCCCTCTATGTAGTGTATGCTCATCTGTTGAGGAAAATATTAAGAAGAGTTATTCATTTTCCTACTTAAATGTCTCAAAACAGAGTTACTCCTATTTAGATCCAAGCACCTGAGAGGCAAAATGGGAATACAGATGGAAAGATGAGTATCCTATATATATAAAAAATCAATAAAAATAAAAGGTGATAAAATGATGAGAAACAAGTGAAGGAAGAAGAAAGCATAAAAGGGATATGGAGGAAGAGCAGTAAGAAGGCAAAGGCTGATGAGCTGGAAAGGGAAGAGAAATGGGAAGAGCCAGGATTCTTGACAGAGAAGATAAATGAGGAGAATCAGCTGATTAGGCAAAGGGAAGAGAGAGGGAGGAAGTGCAGCAATAGCAGAAAATGGAGAGTTTAGTAAAAGCAGAAATCAAGGACACCACATAATCAAAGGATGGGATATAAAAGGATACTGCCTGCCTTTTCCTCCCATTATCACAGAATGGTAGGGGCTGGAAGGGACCTAGAACATCATCTAGTCCAACCCCCCTGCCAGAGCAGGGGTACCCAGACTCTCAATCAGTAGATGGGAGGGATGATGGACAAAAATCAACACATAGCCACCTTGTATTTTGATGCTCATCCTCTTCTTAGGAGACTGGGTTTCCTCTGTGTGGTTTTGGTGCATCATGTTTACTTTGGGTAGACTGCTTTTCCTCTATTGCTAAACTGGGACTCCTCTGAATTATTTGTATCCTATTCTTCTATGATTACCACTTGAAATGAAAGGTTTTTAAATTATTCTGAGCGATTTTGGATTGTCTCTTTTCCTCAATGCATCTAGAAAAGTGCAAGTTTCAAGTTCCAGTAGATACCTTCCCCTCTTTTACTACAGAACCTGACACTTTGATTGCTCAAGCACATCAGGGATGCAGAGCCTTCAGAGTGGTGGTTCACACTTCAAGCATCTCCCTGCCCACGAGGTGGTGGAGTGGCTCCAGAAGGGACACAGGGCTGCCAGGGTCTGGGCACTGACCTGGGGCCATGAGTGTGTGCAGGGATGGAAACCCCACCCCGTGGCCCACGCTTTCAGCTGCCAGCCAGCAAAGGTCAGGCAGTGTGGGAGGATAAAAGAGCCAGGCTTTCTGAGTGCTAAACCCCTGCTTCAGTTTTGTTCTCCAGAAGAGAATGGATCAGAGAGCATGCCCTGCCCTTTTCCTTGGGCAATTTCCTTGCAGCAGTGGTTTACACAGAATTAACACTTCCCAGGGTAATGGGTAGGTTGCTAACTAATGGCTGTTTTCAGCCTCTAACTTGTGTGCTGTAACAATGAGAATACATTCTATTTCAAAGGGTTTTTTTTTAAGGAAAAACATACCTTTTTTTTTTTTTTTTCTGAATGCAAGAGGTGGGAGTTATGCAGCACTTAATGTATTGAATGCAGGAAGAGAAATTTTGAGCATAAGGTGCAGAGACATGTAGGTTGGGTTTGGATGAACACATTTGTGTGTGGAAAATTATATACTGCCTCAACGAAAATGACTTTTTCCTTCTGAAAGAAAATGTGGTTTTCTTCCATATACTGAGAGAAGTTACAGATCTCCCATTGTAGCATGTGTAGTTTTTCTCCCCAAACACGTAAACAGCACTATTATTAAACTAATTTTTGGGAAAAAAAAAAGAAAGGTAAATACCTCAAGAAATGTCTTTCTTCCTTCAAACTGTTTTTATTTTATGTGCTGATTATTTTATCCTGAAGCTGTGAACTCCTGGCCTGTTCTTCATTATTCTGGCAAATTAAAAAATACACCACAAGCATATACAACTCGTGACTAAAAATAATTTTAAATAAATATATATATGCATATATATTTAGTAAGACAGTGAGAATATTCAATCTACAGTTGGTGGTAATGAAATGATATTTCAATAATATAGTAAAAAAATCAGTAAAAGCAGTATCAAGTTAAATTAAATCTTGCTTCTCCAAGGTCAGGATTAACATGTAGCATGGGTGTAACCTGTGGAATAATAATTTATAGTCACAGCTCCTTCAAACCAACTAGGAAGTAAGGAGGATATATCCTGGAAAAGATCTACATTAAAAAAAAAACCAAAAAGCCCTGCTGTTTTACCCTTGCCTCACTGTTTTTATTTTGGTTATGTACATCTATTAAAAGGGAAAGCTGCTCTAAGGAGCAGGAGTTTTAAGAGAAGGTCCTCAGTCTGCCTCCAGTGTTATGTGCAGGCACACACAGTGTGAGTACACCCATGTGAGTGTGAGTACACCCATGTGAGTGTGAGTACATCCATGTGCCTGTGAGCACACACCATGTCTTGCTTTGCTGTTGTCCCTTCCAGCTGGTCTGGGGCAGCTGTGTGTCTGCAGCCTGGGGAGGTGGGACTGTGTCAAAGATGTGGGGACATCAGCAGGGAGTAACCCTTGGCTTTTAGAAAGCCTGGGGAGGGAGAAGAGGTGATGCTTCAGGCAGCCTGGCTGCATGAGTGCAGAGCCAGCAGAGTGGCTGGTGTGTTTGCAGGGTGATGGGCGTTGCCATAGCGACCGAGGAAGAGGAGGGAGGGGGAAACAGAGAAGTTCTGAAGAGAATAGCAAGTGGGGCTTGGGGAATGCTCACGGAGGATGTGATGCCCACTGGGGACAGGGGCAGTGCTGTGCTCCACGTGGGACAGCACCACGGGTGCCCACAGCTCGGAGGAGACACACAAGTCGTGGCTCAGACCAGTGGGGAGGGGATGAACTCACCTTGTGTTCACATAGGCAGGCTGTTCTATCTGCTGGCACTTCTCCTGACAGGGTAATTGCTTCTGCTTCCTCTCCTCTTCCCAAAAATGTTTGGTTTAATTTTCTAAGAGTGAGTGCAATGGAGGTAATTCCCAGCTCTTCTGTGGCTTGAGAGCACCACTCTCAAGTCCCAGAGGCTGCAGGGGCTGTCCCATGCTGGCTGCCTGGTTCCCTTGGCAATCAAAAGCCATGGGCTGACCTTTTTCCTTGTGCTACAGCAGTAGTTTTGTGCTTGCTGCAGTTCTGGGGTTTTTTTTCTTGATTTGGGGAAAATTCAGTTGACAACTGTGGTTGGTTTGTTTTAGGGGAACAGCTTAGGAAGACAAGTTGCCTGCACAAGTCTCTTCATCTCCTCCATCTGTGCTGTTAGGATGTAACATGGATCTTCCAAGCCAACTGCTGAGTGAAACTTGTAGGCAGTTCATTGAACCAGGTGCTTCTCCCTTGGGACTGGGGACCCACCACTCTTCCCAAGGAGCTGCAAATTCCTCACAGAGTATGAGGCCAGCTGCTGTTGTTTGAAGCCAGTTGACTTCTCTTGTCAAGCAGATAGTTTGAGTTCTGTTGTAGCTGTACTTCACTGTAAGTCACTCTCCAGGATTTGCACTGAAAATCTCGTTCTTGCTCAAGTAAGAATTACTGTCTTTTACTAAATACATGAGACCCATCAAGTGGGTACAGTACTAAAGATGTCAAGTGAATGAGTCATGGGCAGGAAGGGGAGTTGTGACAGCTTTTGTCTCTGTAACATGGAATCAGAATCTGGACAAGGCTAAGAACTGCTTAAAATCAAGATATATGACTGCTCTGATACAAAGTAAATAGCATTTTTAAAATTAATGTCCTCAGCATGGACTATGTTAATACTTCCCTTTTGCAACATTTATTTTTTCATTATCAGAGCTAATGTGACCGAAGGATGGATGTCAGGAAGTGCCAAGTGCCATGTATGTTTAAATGGGAAGGGTCTGCTGCAGTCTGAGCTCATGCTGAATGTGCTTAGTGCTGAATTAATGGTGCTGGAAAACACAGACTAAAGAGAGTGTGCATTTGGGGAATGTGCTCTTTGTGCCAGCCAGACACAGATCTGTTCTGGGCTGGAAGGGTTCCCTGAACCTGCATGGTCTGAACATGCAGCTGTCCTTCATTCCCTCCGTGCTCTTCTCACCAGAGTGAGAGCTGCCTTTATGTTCTTGGCAGCATACTGATGTTGTCCTCTTTCTCTCCATGCCAAGAGCAGCTGCTTTCCCATACACAAACCTTTGTGTGTCTCTGTCCTCAGAGCTTTTCCTTCTACTCTTATCCTTTCCCTAGCTTTTACTTTCTGAGAAGTTGGTCCTGGGTATCAGTATTTCTCAACTGTACAGGGACCAAGTGCTGTAAGGATATGGGAGGAAGGGAATCCAGCAGCAGAAGAGATGACAGCCATCCACTGGCTCTTGGATAATTACATATTGATGCATATTGCCATTGCCCACAGATGGGAATGCTGAAACAGCTGCTACCTAGCTGCAAGGGGCCACAAACCCTGTGCATTAGATACACTTTACCCCTTTCTTTTTCTTGTTTCCACCAAAATCAGTATGACATTTCCCATTGCCTTGAACATTCCCTGAACTGTTGGAATTCATCAAATAATCCAGTGTCCTGATATTACCTTGATACAAATACCCAGAGAAATGCCACTTGGCCAACAATCTGTAATATCCAAGGATGAAAATTATCCTCCTGTACACTCAGCCATCACTCCCTCAGCACAGTTTGTTCCAAGCTACACTGAATAGTTGCCATTTTTTTCCAATGGCACAAAGGACCCAGCTGACCTTTATTTTGTGGGTCTCCCATTGTGATGGCTCCTCACCACTCCTTATCAACTTTGCATGGGCTTCTGAACTTTGAGTGACATTAAAGTTTTTTCACAACATGTATGTTTGTCCCTCTGGGAAGCTGCACCTTCTAATTTATACTACCTAATTTGTTTGGTTTTAATTACATAAATTATTTTCTTTCCTCTGTTTTTTTCCTCTGACTAGAGTTCTACCTGCCTCCATCACATTAAATCTGTTAACAAAACAGCTGCTTATCTATGGTAAGTTGCTGACCTTACAGAAGGGATGCACCCCAAAAATAAGTTTTTTCTAGAGCAGTGTAAATACAGTGCTGGAAAGTGGTCAGAGCAAACTGTACCAGTTAAGAATTAGCTCTGTTCTCACTCACATCAGGACACATGAGTACTAGACCAGGTGAAGAAGTTAAGTCAGTGTACCTTTGGCTTTGTTTTCTGGGTTTTGGTTAAGTTTATTTTGAATTTGAAGTGTAGTTTTGTTGGGTTGGAGGCAGGGGGCTGGTTGTTTGGGTTTTTTTTAATGAAGGAATGTGTTTATTTTTAATTAGACAGAAAACGGGGAAAGTTTCTTAAATAGAAATATGAGCAGTTCTGGATTTTGTCTCTTGATTTTTCACTGTAAAGTATCTCAAAAACAGGTCAGTTGGGAAGTTAACGTAGAGGATAAGAAAGCACTTGAGTTTGGAGGTGTTTAACTTTCGAGTTAAGCATTTTTCATGAATACAAAAAATATGTTCTATGTGTTTTGTTTTGGAGTGCAATCTTGATCCAGTGTGCCTGCTATAATAAAAAAATCCACTTCCCCTGAAGCCCCAAAGAAATTCAGAGAGAGCAGTTGTTTGCCTCAGTATCATTTCTCAAAGACAAATTATGCAGCAGTAAAGACAAGTTCATAAACTTTATTGTATTGCTTTAGCAGTAGTGCTTTAGGTACTACCAGGAAGGCAAATTCAACACTGAGACCTTCCCCAAGGTTTATTAAACTGTCTTAGAAGCACCCAGTGTAATTTTTTCTTTTTAGGATATTTTTTCTAAGCTCAGTAGTAGGAGTGAAAAGGAAGAGGATGATCTTCTTTCTTGATCTTTGATTAATCTTTCTGACTTCCTACTTACACTAGCATGTGAAAGAATCATACTATAAGAAAAAAATTATACTCTATACTTGCTTGACTCAAACATAGTTTTTTATAGGCTTGCCATTTTTCTTCAATAGCATGCATCTTTGTCATGGCTTAAAAATTATCTAGAAATAGTACAGTTACAGTTCTTCTCAAAATTATGTGCAGCTATGAGCAATATGTACTATGCACATTTTCCATATGTTGAGACAATGTTCTAGTTTTATGTGTATAGTAAAAAAAATAGTGATAAACAGTCAGTTGAGTAGAATACTTGAATACTGAAAAAAAACCAAACAAACCAAGATTGAAGTATTTTATATTGATATTAAAAAAAACATGTTAGGACAAAATGTTCTTCAGGCCTTTATATAGCAACCCTGAAACAATAGGTCTTTCAAACAATAGCAGTGTCCAATATTGGCACCAAAGGATTTATGTCCGTTTGCCTTTAATCAATAATTTTTTTCTTAAGAATTTCAGAGATCTTTAAGCAGCTGTTGTTTTCACTATTTATCCCTGGGTTTCATTTTAGGAAAGATGTAGGAATATGGAAATGTTGCAGTTCTAGCTGATGATGCAGTCTCTTTGGAGACAAAGTTCAAACTGTGAGCTGCAAGACTGAAAGACATAAAGAAAGATAAGAGTTTGTCTTCCCTGCCTGTGCTGGTATATCTTTTACAGCATAATAGCTGTTCTCCTGTAAAAAATCCAGGGCACAGATTTATATTTTTTTCCACAGTATCTGGGTGAGTTGTTGAGTTCTAGGGAGCTGCCTGGCTACATCATGGTAAAGACAGGTTTGTAACTGTGAAGATGTTATGGAAAAGGAGCAAACAAAAGTTATTTCTCTTGCAGTAAAAATCTCATTTTGACAGTAAAGCATAGCCAGGCAGAGAGCTGATACCTAGACTTTGAGTCATATTTTAACTCCCACTGCCTTTAGCTGAGATCTAAGAGGTGAGCATCAAGATTTCAAGCACGATCTCAAGATTGGAAGCACAGTCATTGTGAAAGGGACTAGAAGTTCCCACTATATTGGAGCAGTCATGTGGATCTTGAACCTCATGAATCACCTTTCTGAATCCTGTTTTCTAGAGTTTGTGCTAATCAAGTGGGTAAAGCTGTCTGGAAACACCATAAGAAAGCAACTGATCCATAGCTTAGTTATTCCACAGAGCCACAAAGAAGATTAAGGGAGTGGAGCATCTCTCTTATGAGGAGAGGCTGAGGGAGCTGGGGCTCTTTAGCCTGGAGAAAAGGAGACTGGGGTGACTTCATCAGTGTTTATAAATATATAAAGGGTGAGAGCCAGGAGGATGGAGCCAGGCTCTTCTCATTGATGCCTGATGACAGGACAGGGGGCAATGGGTGGAAGCTGAGGCATAGGAAGTTTCATGTAAATGTGAGGAGGAATTTTTTCCCAGTGAGGGTGGCAGAGCCTGGCAGGGGCTGCCCAGGGAGGTTGTGGAGCCTCCTGCTCTGGAGATATACAAAACCCACCTGGATCTGTTCCTGGGTGATCTGGTCTAGGTGCCCCTGCTCTGGCAGGGGGGTTGGACTAGATGATCTTCTAGCTCCCTTCCAACCCCTGACATTCTGTGATTCTGTGATTCTATTCAGCTTGGGGATACATCTCTTCTGTGTCTGAACATGTGCTCTGAGAACATCTGTTGGTCAACTTAGAGCACTGAGCTGATCCCTGATGGGTGCTTGAGTGAAAATACAGCACTGTCTCACAGATGGGTGCTGGAAAATACACTACCTGAGAGAAGCTTCTCTATGCCTTCAGTGTGGCACCAAACAGCTTTTTGACTTTCAGGAACTCAAGTGTTTATTCTACGTGAGCCTCGCTCTACTTGTTGTTACTCATTTTGTTTGTCAGTGAAGAGGAGAAAGCAGCCAAAAACCCAGCACTGGATTCTCCAAGGCCTGAATATGTGCATGCAACTGTTGTGTCTGGGCAAAGTTGGTATTTATAAGGGCCCTGGGGTGGTGAAGAAATGAGGCATCCTCTGTGAGGAACAAGGTGTTAGAGGCCTTAAAGAGGGATTGATTTGTGGTTATTATTGCTGCCTTTGATCTGCCAACAGGGATATGAAACTAATCCACCAGAGCAGCACAAGTCTGATATATAGTGCCAGATGGAGATGCCAGAATAGGTTACTCCTGCTGTCTTTGATGCTGCCTTATCATGAAGTGATAAAACAGGTAGTACAAAGCAAAGCAAAGCAAGCAAGGGTTAGGTGCCTGTGCACCACGGGAGTGCTGCTGGCTCTGTGAAGTGACTGCCAGTTGTTCAAGCCACTGCAGGATCAATTAGCCATCCACAGCATTATCTGAACCCAAAGAAGGGCTGAGGGACCTGACAGCAGTTGGTTGGGGTAAAGATTTGAACATCACTGAGTACTTCCAAGCTAAATTGAGAGAATAGAAAATGCAGACTACCTGTATTTCAACAGTAATCCCATAAGAACAAATGGCCATAGAAGTGAAAAATGGTGTCTTGTGTAAGGACTTCTATTCACCATGAGTTTATATCCTACCTGGGAAGTCTATAAAAAATTATTCTCATTTTAAAATGTTGTGCTGTAAGCAGTTAATATGGTCTAGCTGCTGAGATGTTGTTGGGATTTGACCACTTCTCATTTCATTTTGTTTAGAAATTAGAGCAATTTGGGGCTTGGTACAGCTATTAGTTTGCTGTAGATCTCATGATCATGTGAGTCAGCACACTAAACTCATTGCATAAGAAGAGCTTTATATAGATGTTGGATCAATTGTCAGTAAGTTGTCAATAAATGTATCTCCTAGACCCTGTGCAATTGACAGGCTAATGAAGTGCTTTCTTGATGACAGAGAGCCATTGACAAATCTTCTGCCACTTAGCTTTTCTCACTCCTGCATTGCTCATAAAGCCACTCCATGCTGCAAGCCTGGGGAACACCAGGGACAGTTTCACAAGTCAGGGGGTGCCTGTTTGCCATGGTGTGTGCCTAGACTGGGCTGTGGCAAACTGGCCATCAGCCTGTGTTTTGAGGAACCAGAAAGTTAAGGACAATAGTCCCAGGACCAAATCCAAAGTCCATTTCCCTCCTTGCCATGTTTTTTCCAGCATGTTTCTTAGACACCAGAGAGTAAAGGTCCTACAGTTTATTCTCCAAGACTGCAGCTTAGAGTTAGGCTCCCTGGTGTTGCTTCTCTTTCTGCCTTTGTTGCTACTCTGGCACTTAGATTCAGGGTACGTGGTTTCAACTCTGTGTTCATTTTTCTCTTGCCCAGAAGCAGGTGGAACCACTGTTCCATTCTGCATCACTCTTGAAGACTCCTGTGGGAGCCCTTTGCAAATGGCTGATGATCAAGTGAACTTTTAAGCAGAAGTTCCATATTTGTTCCTCTAAGTCATGAGTGTACGTAAGCACCAACGATTTAGGATGAGTGCTACCTACCTACAGCAAAAAGATGTTCAGCAAAACCAGATCATAGCAGTATGCACAATCCCACCTTCTTGTAAGAGAAACTATTTTGGTTAATGCGTGCATTAAGAAGTTTACAGGGTGACTCATTGGCTATTACTAGCACTTCATGAGAAGACATGATTTTCACTCCAGTGCTCATAGCCAGCCTAGATGCTGTTAATATGTTGCTGTATAATTTGGGGCTTGTGAGCTGTGATTTCAAGTGCAGGTTGCCTGGGTGCTTGCATGGGTAATAATGGCCATGTGTAGATCATTTAAATGACAAAGAACATGTGATTTGATTGACATTGTAAAGCCTTGTTTGTATTTGCACAGTTTCAAGATATGCTAACACTGATTACAGCACAAATTCTTTTGAAACCTCTACTGTAGCTCTTAAATAATCTAGAGGTCTTTGCACTTTCCAAGTAACTCTGCTCAGGAGAGAGCTAAAATAAAAACTTTAGGTAATTTTCAAAAAGGCTGTGATGATGTCTGACATGATAGCCAGTGCTGAACAGTGTGCACTAGTGAATTTTCAGTTGACAGGAATAGATTGTGTGACATTAAAGGCTAAACCTCGAACCCACTGAAATCAGAAGCAAAACTTACATTGATTTTGTTGAAATCAAAATCAGGCTTACACTGTGTTGCCATTTTACCTCAATGGACATCAGGGAAGAAGAAAGGCTTTCAAAAAGCTCTGTATTTTTACTGTGGGCTTTGAAAGACTCTAAAAGCAACTTGGGAGGTCATGCAAAAGGAATGACTTCAGAACTTACTGATGCTGGTGTAACTGCTGTTTTCCAAAGGGGTGCTCAAATTCCTGCTTTGCAAGAGGGATGGAAGCCAAAATAACAATTGCAGGGGAGCAGAAACATGGATTCACATAGCAGATCTTATGTCACTTTGGAGCACAAATCTAGGAAAAACTCTTCTCTCAGGAAAACATTGGTATTTCATAGTTTGTTTCTGGTAGCTGAAAGGAAGCCCAATCCTTCATGCATTTAATTAATTTATTTTATTTTATTTAATTAATAATGGCATTTTAATTATTAATGGCATGAAGAACCATTAGGTGATTTTCCTGTTGTTTCAGAACCACCTCCAACTGTAGGCAAGTTTGTTTTATGGAACAGCTTTAAGAAAGAGGACAAGATAAAAAAGAAATGCTAAATATTCAAACAAATGTTAGTGTCTTGTTTTTGCTCAGGAGCTGGTTCAGTTTGCTGATTGCTTATTTTCAGTGTGGTCTGAGTAATGAAGAGCTGACTAGTGAGCATAGTTTGGTGTAATTCCCTGAGTACTCTTGAAGTATAACAAACCCAGAAGACTGTAATGAAAAATAATAGAAAGGCAGCTTGGGGCTTAACTTATGATCTCTGCTCATTACTGTAAGCAACATTTTCATTGCAGTGTTACCATAAAGATTACTGGCTGCCACATAAGATAGGTCCCTCCTGAAAAGATTCTGGAACAGCTCTGTTGGCACAGTAAAAGCCACGGAAAAATGCCAAAGATTTCCTTAAACCCCAGTCTTTTTTTGCCAAATACTAATGGTGTGATGCTTTGTTCAAAACTCACTGGAAAACGGGGTGAGTAGTCTGTATAATGTTATTACTTGATATCTGTGTGACTATCTTTGGTCTTACACAGTAGATGTATATAACTGGAAAACCATTAACTGGTATTTTTTGCTTCCATTATAAAATACTTGCTCTATGGCTTTCAAAATTTCATCATTTTAACATGTATGGTGACAATAATTTTGAAACTGGCTTTGAATCTCCTTTCTCCTTTGTGTGTATGTGGACCTGTCTGAGCACAACTCATCAGAGCATCTGCAGGATTGACCTCATTGATGTGTTTGTGCCAGTGAAAGGGCTATATTTGAGAGCTGGAAAGAAATTTCATGAAGGAGATGGATAAAAAATTCAATATTTGCATTGATGCGTTAGGGATGTTCAAAAATTCAGCCCAAGAAAGGTTCCCCTGGAACAACCTTTCTGGAAAGTATTTCCAAGATGAGTCAAACGAAGCTGACTCAGGTGGCTGGGTGAAACTGGGTTGTCTGTGGTATGCATCACTTCACAGCTGGCTCTATGTGTCAAAAAAGTAAAGTCACTTCCCTCATTTCTTCACCTTTTTCCTGGTAGTGCTTTTGATTTGCTAAATCCAGTGGGCTGGAGGAGCCAGAGGATTCCTCCAGCAGCAGCAGTTGCTCCATATCCCTGTTCCTTCGTCCTGCCAGTAGCAATGGGAACCACAACTGGGGGGAGAGCTGCAGTGCCCTCAGTGTTCTCCCTGCTGCTGCATGCAGCAGAGCAGGCTCAGAGAAACTCACACACTTCACTTTTGTTTAAAAATAAAAGCCTCTGTGTACCAGTATTTCCCCAGAGGCACTTCTATACCTTTTATTGGTGCACTTTGTCTAGTTACTGGGAAAGGAATACATACCTATCAGACATAGAATAACTTAAAGAAAGTTCCTTGGCTTGCACTTAGCTATTTTTACCCACTGTTTTCCTGGGGTTTTTTCCCATGTTAATTAGGTGCACAGCAAAATGCATGTAATAAATCAATAATAAAGGTTATGTAAGGGGATTTAACTGACCAGCAAGGCCCTTAGTGTAGCATTCAAATAAAAAACAAATAAAAGTAACCTAAACATGAAGACTTTGCTGGGCCTGCTGCAGGAAGGTGACTGTGCTGGGTGTTTTGTGCACTTTGCTGCCTGTCTAGGCATCCTTAATCTGAATATGGTTCCAACAACATGGTTTTGTGAAGTGAAGCAAACTGTTGATTTATCTGCCTGAGGGTCGGGAGGCTCTGCAGAGGGCTCTGGCCAGGCTGAAGTGATGGCCTGAAGCCAACTGCATGAGGTTCAACAAGAACAAGTGCAGGGTCCTGCATTTGGGTCACAACAACCCCCTGCAGTGTTCTCCCTGTTCTCTCATTCCCTAGATTAAATCTAATTCCTTTTTGTGTCTTTTTTTTAAAAAAAAAAAAAAGAAAATGAACCTAAGCATGTCCTCTCCTTTCCATCATCTTGAAAGTTCCATGGAGAATCCTTATGTGTGTGTCTGTAACTTTGCAGCATGGCTGAGAGTCTCAATGCTGGGTTCCCTGGATAGGTGTGACTTCCAGAAAACAGATGCTGGTGTTCCATGTACCTTCAGAACTTTCTTTGCCAAAAGCCAGATTTCTTGCAAAGTCTTTGAGGTTGGGTGTGCAAAGTCATTAGCCAGTTTTGCAAATCTTAGCCAGTACTTTTTCCTTTAAAAAAAGACTTTTTTTATGCAAGGGTTCTATGAGCTTCCAGCTGTGCTCCCCTAACAAGCCTCACATTTAAAGTACTTCCTTCAAAAGGCTGCTAGCCTCAGAGAATATAAGGAGAAGGCTTTCTTTTATTACTGTATATTAATTAAAGAAATGCCTAATACCTAATTGGAATTCCTTTCTGGAAAAAAAAATATCTCTTTAACATGCACAATGGTGAGTTCAAAGAAGCAGGGATTAAATTAACCTGTTTAATAGTGGACTTTTCTGGCAGAAATAAAATTATCCAGGAATTGCCAACCTTAGAGGAGACCAGGTGTTTGTAAATCACAGTTCCCTTGGCTTAAATCTCCCCAAACAGACACATCTCCCCTGAGGTGAGGAGCACCACAGTTAGCTTCTGAGCTCAGGCCAGGGAACAGTAACTTGTGTGGAATGAGGGTGGGAAACATAGCACATAGAGGCTGAGTCCTTCTCTTCTTCAGATATATGGCCCAGCAAATGTAAAGGGGAGAGGTTGAGGGATGCAGCAAAAGGGGGAGCCCTGTGAGGAACTGCACAGTGCAGTGACCAGTAGTAGACAGAGGGGATGGATGGGCTTAATTTGGAGGATGCATGTTCTACACAGTCACTGAGACAGCAGAATTTTGTTGTTGTTATTGTTGTTCTTATTGGGATTTGGAGTGCTTCTAGGGAGGAATTCACAGTAAGTCAACATTGGATTGTGATACTCAGTTTATACTGCAAGGTAGCTAACAGCTTGTGAGAGCATCCCACTTTAAGAGGGAGTGCTTGCTTTGGGTGGACTTCATCTAGCATTTAAAATACAGCAAATGTGAGAATCTAGCTGTCCACTGTAGTTGGTGAGAATCTGTAACAGAGTAGAGCAGCTAAGCATCTCACAGCAGACACTCGTGTTGATCACCCAAAAAGCTCCACTGGCTTCATTAGCCAGATCTCCACTGACTACAACGTGGGCTTGGATACCTCTCTCTCCACCTGTACTGAATCCTCTCCTCCTTACCTAATTCAGGCTCCAAAAAAAATGACAGTAGCTACAAAAAAAAAAATAAATTAAAAAAAATCATCTAAACAAAGATAGAAGTTGGTGATTGGTTCCTCTGCAGCATCAGAATGCCTTGGAGAGGTGAGACCCCAGAAAACACTTGAGGGATTTCTGGTGTTGCAGAACATCTCTTTGAAAGGTGGGGTGCTGGACTTGGGGAGGGTGATGCTAGAGCAAACTCTGCAGGAATTTGGGGTTAGGAAGATTACTGGGCCAGGTGAAGGGAACAGAAAAATATCACAGGTTGTTGCACTTGGAGTGTCCTGAGTCTGAACTCCGGGGTGTGGAGATTTGGGGCAGTCTGAAGTATTAGGCAAAGCAGAGCATGAGTGGGAAATTTCACTTATCCATGTTCCTCTTAATTTAAATCATCTGACTTATGAAACAGATAATAAAAATAAGTTATTGATAAAGTACCAAAATAATATGATACTTGCAAAGTAATTTTAATCCTCACTATTTTATCACTGTCAAATTAAACCCCAGTATCTGTCCCCTTCCCAGGAGAAGGTGTGGTTTGGGGAGGTGATGAGTTAGCAGCTCCCATGGGAGAAAAGGACAGCCTCAGCCACTCAGAGGGGATACCAGAGGCAGCAGGAAGGTCCACAGAAACTGCCAGGGCAAAAGCATCTCACAGGAGATGCTTGAGAATTGTAACTATTGCAGATTATCCAGCACATACCAGTCTTGCAAGCACTTGTTTCAGCTTTGAGTCTGCAGTGATACCACCACAGAGTGAGCCTGTCCCAATTCTGCTTCAGCAGCTGGAGCTGGGGACTGTCCTGTGGAGGTCCCTGTCAATACCCACATTTGGAGCTGTGTCTGAGTATTAAATACCCACCTGAGCTTGGGTACACTGCACTAGTTCACTAGCTTACACAACATCACTCCTTTCATCTCCTAGTGAATGTTTTGTTGTACAGGACAGAAAAATTCAAGGCCACTGAGCTGAAGGTGGTTTTTGAAAGTGTGTTTTTTTTTTAACTTTGTGAATTTTAACTATGGTTCTTTCCTAAAGTCAGGAGATTTTTGCAACAAGGCTGTGCTTTCAAGTTGCAAGACTCCATGCCTGATCCTATGCTGTAAATTGCAACATTTAGCAATTTGTAGTTTAATTTAGAAGGATCACCTACTTTCCTAAATGCTTAAGTAACGTGGCAGGCAGTGGTTATTGATTCTCTCTGAATTTATTACAAGAAAGCTGTATTCACTCTTTCCTCTGGGGAATGCCCCTCCTGAACTGCATGCTTGCTAGTGACAGCTTAGACCCTTGATACATAACCAAAGACCTTGCCTAATATCCTTGCAACTGCTTGGGGAATTTTTATTAAGTAAAAGCATCATTAAAGT
Organism: Ceyx cyanopectus; assembly: GCA_013401355.1. Lineage (NCBI taxonomy): Eukaryota > Metazoa > Chordata > Aves > Coraciiformes > Alcedinidae > Ceyx > Ceyx cyanopectus. The sequence goes on along the minus strand of VYZU01026919.1, from coordinate 196,539 downwards.
AGACAGAATGATGAAGTTTAATGAGCATCTTTCTCACTTGATATTGTTAGTTTTGCTGCAGCAGCCATAGTGCTCTCATTTGTTACTTCCAGTGGGGCAGGGAGAGAATGCAGGGAGGGTTTGTTTATGCTTATATTTGCATACAAAGAAATATTTGTGTTCGTGGCAGATATTTGCTTTGAAAAAATACATACAAGGAAAGAAAGCAATCTATATCTGAAGGCTTTCTGCATTTTCAGTCTTGCATTTAACCTCCCCTTTCACTTTAAGGTAATGAGAAGGCTCCATGCAATACTGGAGCTGCTAAGTCTGCAAAGATTCAGCAATTTGTGACCTGTGGTTATAATAACCAGCTTCTGAGCATTGCTGCAAACCACATGCATCTCAGATATTTATTTCCACTCCAGATTTTATTCTTCAGCTGAGGGCTTTTGTCTGCAAGCTGTGTTTAGTGCCCTGCTCAGAGATATACCAGCCCTGCAAATAGGTGGCATTCCGAAATATCAAGTGTGAAGGTGCAGCCATGAATGTATTACCAGCACTTAGCTCAAAAATGTGCCTTGAAACAGCACCCACAGTCTGCCTGCCATACACCTTTGGCTGTTCATGGCCAAAGAGTCTAGTCATGCAGACAGCTATGTCAAGGTGCCACCTCCTAGCACATTACCATCCATCAGCTCAGCTGCCGAGCAGTCCGGGTGCTTGCCTTCAGCTGCCCACTGCTCTAGGAGGGTGTGGGTGACTCTGCCTGACATGTTTGACTGCAGTGATGCCCCAGCAGCAGCATGGGCACAGTAGTTGTTACAGCTTGGCTGCCAGACAGTGACATGCAGGATGTGGGTTCTGTGGCTGGCTCCTTTCAGTAGCTATCAAAACGATTAAGGGCTGTATATATCAAATCCACATCTGTTACAGATGAGGGGTTATATATTCTCATGTAATTCAGATAGTTGCTTCTCCGTGGGGATCAGCTCCTCTCATTTTTAAAATTGGTGGTGATGGGGTTTTGTGTTTTGGGGTTTTTTTGTTTTGTTTTTTTTTTTTTTGTTGGTGGGGGCGTGTTTTGTTTTATTTTGAGCAGGGGGTATGTGTTTTTTTTTCCTCGGGAGATATAAAAGTGGTGTCTGCTGTACCAGAATTTCATTGGAAATTGTGAATTCTCTTCTCCCTAGTGTAACAGAAGGCAAATTCTGTCCCAGAGGCATTATCACAGTCATTATTGTATTTAAATGTTGTTGTGACACCATATGTCTCCTCATATTGGATGTGTGCAAACACAAGAGAGAGTCCCTGTCTGGGAAGCCTTGTATAATCTAAATACGTCTGATCCTTGCTCTTTGCATAGCAGACTACAGTGATAGATTTAAACTATTTATCTTCAGTTGAGATAGCAGTGCACAGCTGAAACTTCCTTGAAATTTTGCCAGAGAAACCTAAGCAGACAGACTTGATTTGCTGATTTCAAACACAGTAAATGTTTTCCTGGGTGCAACTTAGGTGTGTGTGCTTATAGAAGGGTTTGGACACAAGAATAATTAAGAATAATGTAAAAATGCTGCAGATTTCTGCAACTCATGTGCATCTACTACTACTAACATAGTATCTGCATGAGGTGGAAGAAATTGCTGAAGCACCAATAGCACTGAGTATCATAATTTTTCTTTATCAAAGAAAAACTACTATCAGAAATATGTACAGGTCAGTTGGATTTGTTTCTCTTTACTGGATTCAGTGGCCACAGGACCCCATTTTGCAGTCAAAAAGCATTGCCCAAGTAGACTTTACCAGAACTCTGAAGTTCATTCAAAATTGTTAATATTGTATTTCAGAAGCATCCATATAGATAGTAGAATTTCCACCACACCCTTTTACTTCAGAAAAAAAATCACTAATCTGAGCTCTGCCAGATTGTGAACATTTGCACTGAGAGAGCAGGACATGAGAGGTACAATGAATTCCAGACATGCCACCTTAGAAGGAAATTAATAGAAAGCTTCCAAAGCAAAAAAAGTGGAGGCTAAACCAAGCTGAGCATAAAAAAAATTTACATAACACCTGAAAACCACTAAAACTGTTATAGTCCTCTCTGGGCTGGCTCTAAGAGGGCAAAGTTGCTGTGGGACAGCAGGAGGTGAGAAGGATGGTGACTGGAGACTTCTGTTCCCATCCACAAAGTGGTTTTTTTGAGCTCAGATACAGTGGATCAGTGGATTATTTGTTAATTTGGTGCTTAAAAATCCAAATGAGGGCTTTCTTAGTCTCTGCAAAAACCCTCACATTCTACTCCAATTTAGCATTATTTCTCAAGAGCCAAAAAAGAGCTTGAATGTTACTTTGGTATGTATCCTAACTATGAGTGCTAACAGATTTGAACATGCTTTGCCACCCCTCTGTTACTAACTTCCCAGAGTTGCTAAAATGATTGCTGACAGTGGTTCAAATGCTGTGCAGCATTTTGTTGAGAAGAAGATGGTGCTTGTTCCCTCACTTCAGCTTCTGCTGGGACAACCTCCTTGACTGACACTTCTGTGCTCTTCCACAACAATATTTCCTGATACCAAAACGCCTCCCCTATCTTCCCTCAAACTCCCTGCCTTCCAAAACAAGACAGCTCTATAGGAGGGCTATTCAATAAGTACACAGGCTGTGTTCTTGGGTAAAATATGGGCTTGTGCTGCTGGAGCTGTGTCTCTTATGAAAGATGTGCCTGTCGTAGCTAGTGGCAAGCAGGCAGTTAGCACGGGGGGTCAGGGCTCTCTGCTTTCATCAGGAATGGCTTCTGGTCCCTTGTTGACAGAAGGTGATAGCACACATAAAAATTATTATTATATTATGAAGTAATGTTGTAGTTTACAGTTGTGTTTTCCTTGAGCAAGGTTTTTTTGGGTACAGTGCACCTTGACAGCAACCTGCTTAGCAGCAGTGTATAAAAATGCAGCTGCTGCTGAGGTGAAAGCAAGTGCTACATCTCCACTCCACCCTGTGAGAAGCTCAAATCCCATTCTGCAGTCCAGGACCCCCAGGGCTGAAGTTGCTCCAGAGAGAGCAAAACAAAGCTCAGAGCAGGTGGTAGCTTTTAACCTCCTGACATAAACTAAATTCAACTAGACTATTGCAGTTGGAAGAGGCCTACAACAGTCATCTAGTCCAGTTGCCTCCCCAGTTCACAGCTAATTAAAAGTTAAGGCATGTTGTTATTAAGGGCATTGTCCAAATGTCTCTTAAAGACTGGCCACCTCTCTAGGGAGCCTGTTCCAGTGTATGACCACCCTCTTGGTAAAGAAATGCTTCCTAATGTCCAGTTTGAACCTCCCCTGGTGCAGCTTTGAACCATTCCTGTGTGTCCTGTCAGTGGATACCAGGGAGAAGAGATCATCACCTCCCTCTCCTGCTCCTCAAAAAGCTACAGAAAGCAATGTATGTCTTAGCTAGAATGTTTCTGTATCTGACCTAAATAACCCCACCACAGCTGTGCCTATACCACACTAATTCAAGAGTATTTCTGTCTGTTAGGATCTTGTTCAATGTCTCTTGCATACAGTTGAGAACACAATCCACCAGGCTGAAGGAAAAGGGGGACACGTCCTCTGCTGAAATGAATTTCATCCATCAGGGCAAAAGAGGTCACTGTAGTAATTTTTTTCTCCAAGATACCCACCCAGGGTGATACCCACTGCAGGACTTGTACCAGGTCATGCTTTCTGGACAAAGCAACAAGATATCATGAATAGCTAAGGCTGTCCTGACACAAGCAAGCAAAAGTAGCTGAAAGGATCCCTCCCTGGTGCTTGCTTGCCACAAAGGCTGGACAGATGTGCAAGCTCCATGCAGGGACTGCAGCAAGGGAGAGTGTGTGTGGGGGTGCCTGTGGTGGAGCAGTGCAGCTCACCTGTGACACCTGGGGCCTGCTGCATGCCCCAGACACAGGGACATGCAGCATTGGGCATCTGTGGCAACAGTGCTGACAGCTTTTGACACAGCAAAGGGCTGTGAAGACTCAGTTTCTCAGCCCCAAGCCCCTGGACCTGTCCTGTTTCTTGGCAAAATCCACGAAGAGGTGGAGGTGCAATGACACAAGGAAGATGGTTGTGTGAACTGGTGCTGTTACCTTCCTCACTAGCAGAATTCCTCTCAAGTGGCAGAAGCTGGTGTCCAGCTGGGACTGGGATGGACATCTTTAATTGGGGTTTCAATATTAATGACAACATTGCCAGTGTTTATACAGCTGAATGAGCAGAAAAAAAGTTTGTCTCTGTTTCCTTCTAGATACACTGACACCCCCAGAAAGCACATCTTCAAAAAGCACTTTATGTCAGTAAGGGAAGGGAAGTTTGAGCTGTGTTTATTTTTGGTAGGTTTTTAATTTACTTTTATCAAGATTACTCATAAATTATCTATTAATTACTGCGTGATATTTAGCAAGATCCTCTCAGCCATGTCGTCTATTTAGCCCTGCTGTGAATGCCAGCCATCTTAATTGTAGGATACTTCGTCAACATTTAATCAGCAGTACTTACTAAGGTGGCATTGATGTGTTGGTAGCTGTCCCAGCACCATCAATCACGTGTGAGCAGCCAGGGCAGCTGCAGCACCATTGCTCTCTGTCACATTATCAAGCCCTTGGGTTTTCTGGTTAGGCACGATGCTCACTTTGCTCTAAGTGGGCACTCTATCTCTCCAGTTCAACCCAATTTTTGTCATTGTCAACCTGAATAGGCATTCTTGCAGCCTTCCAAGCCTTAATCCCATCACTGCAGAATAAAGGTTGCTCGTTTCTGAGGGCAAAACTGATTGCTCCTTCACTGCTCCAAAGACCTGCTCTCCTGGTAAGTCACAAAACCCCCACTATTATGGACTGCAGCATGAGAGCTAATGGAAAATTCAGTGTGTTGAGACAAAATAAATATCATCACCTTCCTTTTTTTTATTATTTTAGTAACCAGATGTGTTGTTTCACGTGCTGCAGAGTAAAAAGCCAGTGCTTAGTGGTTGTATCACAAATATTCTGTGTCTCATTTCCTTACAGTCTTTATGGCAGACACATGCAAGCAAATCCTGAACCTCCAAAGAAGAACAATGACAAGTCAAAGAAGATCAGTCGTAAGCCTCTGGCAGCCAAGAACAAATAAGTCCCTGGCTTCTGCCTTTGTTTTCATATCTTTTACATTGCTTTTGCATGTGCCTAGAAGATTCCTGTGCATCTCCAGTTACTCATAAAAAGCAGACACTAGAGGTAAAAGCAATTTATTATGTATACAGCTTTACAAAATACTGCTTAAGGAATACAAAATTACATATTCTCCTAATTACAGTCACATTTATGTAGCCATTTAATACATCACTGTCAAACACATTTTAGCTTTTCTGTGTATATGTATATTAATGTCCTCTCTTCACATGTAGCACTTCCTGTTAATATCAGGGGTTTTGCACCTATATTATACAATATTAAATTTCATATAATATCCCAAGTGATTTTAATAAAGGTCTTTATTTGTATTGTGTTTCATTTTCTTCAGTAGGGCATCTGAATAACGAATTCCTTGAGGAATGTATGTGTCCAGTCTCCTGCAATGTGTTCATTTCTTATGTAGAGACCATTTTATCTGATACAAGTTAGTTAAACTGTAAAGAATTCCATTCAAGGAGTGAAAAAAAATAATCAGTTTTTATTTCTTTTTTACATTGCTATGTCCTATATTTTTTTGCCTTGAAGGTTATTTTGAAATCAAGGAGTAGGGGAAAGGGAAGGGGGAAAGAAAAAAATCAAAGTCTTTGTAAAGAGCTGCCAATTGCCAGCCTCAATTTGAGGAAAGAGAACTTTCTCATTTGAAGAAAATGGTACTTCTGCCAAATTTTTAAGGTTTTTTGTTTTAGACAGGAAACCCAAATAATGTATTTAATCTCAGCTGAAAGTGCTTGTATTGAAGAGCTATTCCAAATGGCTTTTGAAAATGCCCCAGCTTCTGTATTTATCTGTACAAAGCCAGCACCACAACCAAGCTTAGAAGCCACAAATTGTTTAACATCTCAAATAGCTTCAGGTTTTACCAGCTGGGATAAAATCCCTAAAATCTACAGGCAGTGGTTTCCAAACAATTTTAGTCTTGGCAGAGAACCAGAAAACTCACAGAGAAAGAACAGATACTCAAACCTACATTGCTCTTGTCAGGACTTCCCTGCCCTCCATTTCTGATTTCATACCTTTCATCCCCGAGCTGCCATCCAGATAGCAATCCAGAAAACATGCCCAGAGTATAGAAACAGGCCTCTTGTGTTCAGTGAGGGAAGAAAGGCTTTAAAATAGCTCATGCTAAAAATGATTATTTTCTCCAAAAGCTGTTTTGTATCTGCAGGTTGTTACCAGCACCAGTCTCTCGATGGCATTTAGCATCACCCCAGCATTTCAGTAACACACGGTTGCCTTAGTCTGGGAATAAATGTATTGACACACATTTTGCAACAGATTTTTTGAATTGGCAAGCAGGGCTAGGAAGTTGGCATCAAGCTTTAGAACACATTTTAAGTGGTCTTTGGTACTTGGGAAGAATAAGGCAGTCTTGTTAGGCAGATGGAAAACAGTAAAAAATGTGAGACTTGTCAGGAGCAGTCAGTTCTGTCTGTTGCAAGCTCTGCAGAGGATTTTCCAGACCTCTTCAGTGGTCTGTCTAGGGGATCAGGTCCAACTGAAACAGGCCTGTGGAATCACTACTTTTGGTGCATGTGAAGAATTCACAACAAAAACTGGCCCCTGTCTGGAAGGCACACAAATAAACCCACCATAGGCATTAACACGTAGGGGTACCTCATCACAATAATAATTATGCTACAAAAAGCCCTGAAGAAATGTCAGTGAAATGTCAGAAGATCCCCAAATTACTATTGCAAATTCCCTTTGGAACAAAATAAATAGCAAGGGCACATCTATCAGGAAGGGGTGAAGAGGCTCTAGCTCCTTCCCCCAGTATCCTTCCCCAGCACTGAATGCTGTCCCAGCCCTCAGGGGTGGCAGTGCCCACAAGGCTGAGCTGCCTTTCCTGGCAGGTGCCTGCAGCCATGACTAGACCACGACTTTCAGGCCTGAAGATTCACAGAATCACAGATATTAGGGTATTGGAAGGGACCTGGAAGATCATCTAGTCCAACCCCCCTGCCAGAGCAGGGGCACCTAGACCAAGTCACCCAGGAATAGACCCAGGTGGGTCTTAAGTGTAAGATGTTTTCTGTACAGTCACCTACAGCTAAACAGGCTTTGCTGCTCTTCTGGAAGCTCAGTGGATACACCTGGGTTTCAAAGAATGGAGTAGAGACTCTAATGTAAGAATAAAAGCTTGTTGGGGAAGGCCTGATTATGTTCTTGGTGGGAAGCTGCAGCACCATTTTAAAATAAGCTGCAGATTTTCAAGCATTAGTCAGAGTTCCATTAACTGCTGTTGCACATTTTGAAAGTGTTGAAAGACTCATGCAAGCTTCTCCTCTGCAGGGTTTGAGGTACTGATTGGAGCATTCCTGGGTGTTCATTGCAAAAAAAATCCACCCAACCTTCCCACTTCTTCCCCTGTGAAGGAGGAAGAAGCACAGTTTTGACAAGCAAAAGCAGGAACGAAGGGTCTGGGGAAGAATAAGTGAAAGGCAAAAAGATGAGAAGGATAAAAGAAATCCTAAAGGGACAAGTATTATACTGAAGATGGTTGCAGATGGGGAAGAAAAAAAAAAGAAAAAAAAAAGAAAAAAAGAGGTTTCTTGAAAAGAAAGATAAAAAAAATAAGATAATGATCTGAGAAAATGACAAAAACCTGAAATGCATAAAGCTTTACAAATAGAAACAAAATGGGGGGGAAAGAAGTGCTCGTCAGAGGCTCAGGGCAGAATAAAAGATGGGCAAGAAAAGCAAACCATCTGGGATGTAACATGCTTGTGTTTCAGTGTTCTTAAAAAGGTACCAGCTACCACACAAGAGTTTGAATGTGAGTTTGATGATTTTATGTATGTGTTCTCTAGAGTCATTGCTTTTTTAATATTTAAAAACAACTTGTTCCTTTTACTGGGTCACACTTATTTCCCCATTGTACTTCAAGGAAAGGAACTGCTGTGTCCTACTGCAATGAACCAATTAATGAGCATCACAGCTCCTGATGGTCCTTCTGGTGATCCCTGTGGTCACTTCTCCAGAGGATCCATCAAACTGAGGCCCCTTCCAGGGAGCCCTTGTGTGCTACCCTGAGGTGAGCAGTTGCACCAGTTGCTACCTGGAACACAGAGTTCTGTAAAGGCAGCTCTTTGCTAAGTTATTTCTGGCTTGATTGACAGTGAGATCCCTGATTTCAGGGTGTCTTGAAAAAGATTTTATTGCTGTCCATTCATGGTCACTCATTTTGGTTGCCTCTTTGGGCCAACTTCTCATAGAGGTGACAACATTCCACTTTGAGGGGAGAAAATGAGTCCTCTGAGAAGGAAATTTGCTTTTTACAGCTTTCCAGCACTTGGGAGCTCTTTGAAAACAATGATGCAGGTAATTCTGTTTTGATTTTGCATACCATGAACTGGGAAGAGTTTGGCAATTTTTTTGCATACAATGCACCCTGACAGAGAAAACTTTTCAAATTACTCTGAGACCGATATGCTGTGCCTGTGCAAAGGGTGGCCTCGGGAATTAATGCTCTGTGCTAAAGATAGAGCAGAGTGGAGCCAGAAATCCCACATGTGCAGACACCATCCGTGGTTTTCTTGTACTTACAGTGTCTGTTAACCCTGTATTGCCTCCTGCACTCCTCCTGATGGATGGGTAACAGTTAAAAAAAAAAAAGAGTCTCAGCCCTGAGAACTTGGGCACTGCTCTTATTCTTTTTATATTAAAAAAAAAAATGTGGGCAACAACGCTGTGATTCTAAGGTTTCACTTTTTTTGTGATTGTTGGTCTAGAAATGTGTTTTTTAAGCATCTTTATTTTGGTTTGAGCCAGGTCTTTCTTATTAAGGCAATGACACTGTAGCATCTGTCATCAATTAGTTGCCAGCCTTACAGCTGGCAAATCACACCAGCAACATGGGCATTTCTCCTCAAATGGCATCTTGTTTGGAGGTTTGATCAGAGCCAGCACAGCCTCAGCTCTCCTCCCTCCTGCACTGGGTATCCTCCCCATCCTTCCCCTCTGGGCTCTTCCCTCCACACTGCAATGCACAGGGCCAGGTGCTGTTCTCCGGGAGGAGCCAGGGAGAGAGGGAAACCATCCTGCTCTGCCAGAGCCCCTGCTGCCTCCCAGGGAGCAGAATGAGGTCAGGAAGCAGAAGTGCTTGGGTGCTGCAGGCTGGCTCATGGCTTGGTGCTGGCATGAAAGCTGGGAGGGCAAGTCTATGCCATCCCCACGCGTGCTGAGCAGCAGGAGCTCTGGAGACAGGTAATATTTCCAGTTTGGAGCGGGTGGTAACTGTTAATATCCTCATGACAACCAGGAGGAGGGAGATTGTCATCGGTTCTATTAGTTGTTAATTTTGTAAATATTAACAATTTCTAGGATTATGGCACAGGATGTGAGCTGTCAAGTGCTTTATTTGCCTCCTACTCCTCCTTGCAGTGACACATCTTTTCTACTCCCGGATTCATGCCATGTGTTTGTTGCCTCACACCGGCACTGGGGCTGGCAGATGTTCTGGGATGAATTCACGGTAACCTCCCGAAGTTAGATTTTTTTTCTTCCCCTGCTGGGCGCTTTGTTTCCTGCGATCTAAGGAGCAGTGGTTTGCCTGATTTCTAACGAGCTGTGGTTGGTTTCCACCCAGCGCCGCTGCCTCTGGCACAGCCCATCTCCCGCCTCCCGTTCCAGCTCACCTGCCCCTTGCAGCGGGAACTGAACCGCACCTCGCCAGGAACCAGCTCTCCGTTGTGAAAAAAGACCTTAAAACTGACTTTTAAAAAAAAATATTTTTTACAATATATCTCAAGAGCGAAATGTGAACCTTATTTTTAGATCAAGGAGCAGAGTGCCAGCCGCAGTAATCACCCCTGCGGGCTGATAGACGTGTTCAGAGGCAGCTCTAGTGAGGAGGTGTGACTGGGGGCAAGGCACTGGGAAGGTGGCTTTGCCAGTCTCTGCTCCTCAGCTCGGCTCCCTTGCCACTGGCAACAGCCTCTCAGTCTGCTCTGCCCGGCTCCTGTGCTGCCAGCAGCCCTGAGCACGCAGCTGGTGCCCAGCAGAGCGGAGATCAGCCCCAGGCTGAGCCTGACTTCACAATTTCACTGACATCCCAGTTGCTCCTGTTCCAAAAAGCCTCAGTGAGGAGGAGCAGCCAGAGGAGAGCAGAGCCAAAGGGGTCGTCTGAGGCTCGACCTTGCAACCCCGGGCACCACTGGAGGAAGGGCAGTGCCACAGAGGCTGTGATGTTTGCTGGGCTGTGGGTGGCACAGGCTCTTAGTGAAAGAGCTGTTTTTAACTTAATAGTGGACGTTGTTCTCCCTGCAGCCATGTGGTTTAGGATGTAACATCACAGAAGTGACACGGAGGACTGATGGTCTTGTCAGCTGCCCCCTGAGAGGGGTTACTTTCAGATACCATACTGTTGGTGGCCTGGCTTGAGCACCCTCAGCCACTTCTTATTCTCATATTGATCCAGATGTTTTATTTTAGGCAGCTACTCAAACATGCCTGGCATACAGGATTTCCCAGTGTCACACAGAAATGAGCATGTGTGTTTGGAGCAGGAGAGCACTGATCAAGAGGAATGAGGTGCATGGGTGTTGACTGGGATATTATTTTAGCAGTTACCACCCAGACTGCAACTCTTCTATCTTAATTTCCTAAGCTTAACTGAAGGTTAGCTTAAGCCGTCAAAGATTTCTGCTCTGTCAGTGTTAGCCAGAGATGCATTAAAAACTTTGTAGATCAGGAATCCAATACAAATCAGTTCTGAGGGCAAGCATGAAAAATCACAACTTTGATTTAAATTCAGGGACCTTGTGGATAAAGGGGCTTTGTGGTCAGAAGCTCTCACCTGCTTGTGTCAGGTACAAATTATGACCAGCAGCATCTAGAAATGCAGTTTTTGGCCTTTGCCAGCAGTGGGTGCAGTAATACAATGAAAACATGAGACCAAAACAAAAAACTAAGGCCTGAAATCCTTTTAATTCCTCGTGTTGCTGGCAAAAGAACCAACCACAGCAGGACTGTCACCCCCCAGGCTTGGCAGGGTTTCCCCAGGGAGGCTGCTGGTATTTCTTTTCCCCATACTTTGCTTTTATATCAACCCCTCCAAATCAGAAAACAAATAATTCTGAAGCAGCCATGCAACACCAAGTGCTGTGGCAAGGGCTAAAATTAACCCCAAAGCTTCAGGAATAACAGCACCTGGGCTCTGCTCTGAGCAGACCCCCACTGCCATGTGTGAAGAGGGAAGACCACAAGCCCTGGCTTGCCCATTTGAGGGGACAGCCAGAACCCTGCAGCCATCCTAGCTGGATCTGGGGGCACAGAGAAGGCCATGAGGTAGGTGCTGGCAGCGATGTTCCTCTGCACCTCCAGCTGGCAGAGCCCCTGGCATGGTAAGGCAGGGCTGTGGCAGGGGCACAGGGCACCCCAGGACACGTGGGGCTCTGCACTGGGGACCTGGAGCCAACTTCTCCATCCCTGGGGCAGGGACTGACCTAGAAGCAGGGCCATGAGCTGGGTTTTGGACAGGCAGCTGATGACTTCACAAAGAAACATAGAATAAAACTTTATAACCATTCCCTTTGTTCATCAAGAAAACAGAAACACCCATCCCTATTGAAAAATCGTCTCTCCAAAGCCCTTGAAATGAAAGAGGAGGGAAAAAACCCACATGGATTTGGGAGTAAAATGAGTAAATAAGAAACTAGGGTAGGCCAGGTCACCTGGCACAGCCTCACAGCTGTGAGGAGACCCACGCTCCTGCCAGGGTATAAAAAAATAAAATAGTTCTGCATAGAAGTTTTCTATTCTTATAAACCAAATGAAATTAATCATTACATTTGTCTACAGGCTGTTCTATAAAATCAATAAGCTCTAGCACTACATAGCAATCAAAATATGACAAGGCACTTAAACTTTGCCAACTCAATCCAATTAATGATATCTTCGTTAGAAAACAGTCATTTTTATAGAGTCAGTTGACTCTTCAAGGACTATAATATAAGCTTGATATAAGCTCATTGATTTTTACTTTATTATTTCCAGTTGAAAGCAAACAGAGATCACTTGCTTTATAAACCCATGAAAATATGTGTGTATTTAACATACCAATATTATTTATAAGCAGCAGCTAATATTTAAGTGCCTCTTGTATGCCTTGCTAAAAGTGGTTCATGAATTCAGCCCTCTCAGATGTTCAGAGGATGTTCTTCAGTGTTATTGCTGTTGTCATTTGTCTTTCCTCTCTGACATATGCAGTTTTTTATGCAGGAAAACTCTAGACAAGTCTCATCAGCAAGGAGAAGGGCAGCCTGAATACCTAAGAGGTGTCTCTGGAAAGTGTGCACCTCCAAAAATCCCAGCTTGGGATGAAGCTCACAACCCCTCTTGGGAAATGTAAGGTAGAAGATAAATCTAGCACAAATGTACACCAGGAGGTGAGCAGCACTGAACTCAGCTTCTGCCCAAAGAGCTGGGGACAAGAGCTTCAGTGACACATGGTGATGGTCAGCACTGCATGCACAGGGGTACTCAGTGCCAACCCCTTTGGTCGTACACATTTGGAGGGATGTCCCCATGCTGTGTTGCTTCTCAGCCACCCCATGCATCAAGCCAACCAGAACATATGGGCCTGAGCCAGAGCAAGCCTTGGTGCTCCCCCTCAAACTTCCTTGGTGCAAATCAGAGCTGAAAACCACAAGTCACTGGTAAAGTGCCACAGAAGATGCCACTGGTAAGAGCTGGTGCTCAGTCCAGAGGGCAGGATTAAATGGGTGCACGGGTGCCTGGGCTTGGCTCAGTGAGCAGGACTTTGGCAGCAGGCCCCATCTGTGGCATACTGCAGAATATAAAAGGCTCCGTGCCCGTCAACCCCCAGTCTTTGGGGAGGGGAATTGTAACAATCAGAGGAAAGCTGGGCTGAGTCTTCCATTTGCTCCTGTCCTCTTCCCGTGCTGGAAGAGGTATAACAAGGTGAATAATTGGATGAGTCTCAAGACAATTTGCTGTGGGAGCTGCTCCCCTACACCCAACTGGGCACCAGCAGCGGGTCAACCCTGCAATGGAGCAGAGCTGTACTGAGGCTGAGGGCAAGCAGAGGAGAGACTGGATGGGGTGGGTGACAGTGGTGAGAGGAGACGAGCTAAACCCCTCTTTGCACATCCCCATTCGTGCAGAGCCTGCAGCCTTGCTCCAAAAAACAGCAACCCCAGAGCAGTGGCAGCAGCAAGATGGGAAATGCTGCTTGCCTGGTGGGGCTGCTGTGCAGTCCCTACAGAGTGCAAACACAGCAACAAGAAAGCCCTTACAAGGGTGAGTGACAGTAATTGGGAGTAATTGCAGCAATGCAGACATGAAGAAGGCTTCTTAGCAATTCACCCCTCCCTGTAATGTGAATAATCCCCCTCCACAGTGACAGGTGTGACTGCAGTCTCATCATTTCCTTGAGTTTTGCCTTAAACTAGTTGCAAACGGAGATAATCAGTTTCTGTGGGATTATTAAGAAGATCACACATCTATTATGCTTCTCAAGTCAGCCATTTTTCCACCTCGTCTTCTTCCTTTTGTTTGCCCTTTAAAAGAAGAGAATGAATGTCCTTTGTCACTTGGCCCTGCTCTCCTGGCTGCAGATGCCATGGCAGACATTTCCTAATGGGAAGGCAAATAAAATTTGGCTCAAAATTCTGAAACACCTTCTCAGGGATCACAAGTTCTGTATTCAAGTTCTTGCAGTACCTCCATCTGCTTGAGCACAATGCGACACTGAAGGAGCTGGGGGCAGCTCTCAGCAGCCAGTGAACAAGCTCACACTGGTCAGAAGGGTTCCCAGCATTTAGGCTGAGGGGTGACTGGTGGCACCATGCAAGATCATTGCCCACACACCATCCTTCAGATGTGTTTTGGGGGAAAGATTGCTGATGAAGCCTGAGGCACATATGCTCTGCTTCATGCCTTAGGTATTTCTTATCTGACAGAGCTTCCTAACTCACAGGTTGTCTGGTGACCATTCTGAGGGAATGGAAGGTGTATTTATTATATTATAATATTTATGATATTATTTATTATTATATAATTTATTATATGTATTATTATATCTGTAACATCAATGCTCAAACGATGCAAGTGTGACTGAGGAAATGCTCATGTTGTGTTCTGAATAACCTCTGTTCAGTTTTTTTTTTCTGTTTCTGCATTACCAGCCAGCAGAGGAGGCTCAGCTGCCTTCATGGCTGTACTCACACTGCTGAGAGCCCTGGAGCAATGGCTGGTCTTACTTAGCCTGGCTTCTGGGAGTCAAGTGGCAGCACTCCACAAGGAAAGGGTGTAGGAAACCAAGGGTGAAGGGTTAAACTTCTTAAGGTAGTGGATGAAAGCAGATGCACCTGGGTGGGAGTTATAAGATGTTATGAAGAGAACCAAACCCTCAGAGCCAGGGTAGGGGCAGCAGTACAGCCTGACACAGCCTCTCACCAGTCACCCCTGGTAAGGACTGGGTGCTGAGGGCTCCTCCAAAGAAGTCTTCTCAGACTTCTCTATACCAATATCTAATCTGTTTAATTACCCACTGCAGAGTGACTTGCCTGCCATCACACAAACCTGCTCAACTCAAGCAGTGTAGATGGAGTAGTTCTCTCTTAGGGCTCTTTGCAGAAATCCCACCAGTGCCTAAGCTGGGTTTCTGTGTTTGAGACCTGTGAGCACAGGTTGGTTTCTCTGATTGGTACGGACTGAAACTGGGCGCTTGGTCATTCCCAGTCAGTCCTAAAGTGCAGTTGTCCCACCACCTGCAGTGGGTCGTGGGTGCAAGTTGGAGCACAAGAGGTTTAAGGTCAACACAAGGAAGAACTTTTTCCCAGTGAGGGTGCCAGAGCCTGGCAGGGGCTACCCAGGGAGGTTGTGGAGTCTCCTGCTCTGGAGACATTCCAGACCTCCCTGGATCTGTTCCTGGGTGACTTGGTCTAGGTGCCCCTGCTCAGGCAGGGGGGTTGGACTAGATGATCTTCTAGCTCCCTTCCAACCCCTAATATCTGTGAATCTGTGGCATCTTGCTCATAATTCAAATAAAGCTGCTAATTTCTGGTAGAAAAAATGACAAAGCCTCTTTCACTAGCAAACTATTAAAAGCAGCTTATTTGATTACTAAGTAAGGCAAGAAACAGAATCCATTTCCCTGCAGCGTTTTTAGTATTCTATGGGTGTTTCTAAGATTTCTCATCTCCTGACACACTGAGACATTCATCTTCAGTTACAGTTAAAACCCACAGGTTTGCAGAAAAGTCAAAAAAATTTGTCCTCATCTGCTGCCTGTGATAGAGTCAAACGTTTCAACCCAGCAGCTCCAGGTAGCTCTTCCCTTCCATAGTGTTTGCTCAAGCATGTCCACTGCTCCCTGGCTCTCTGCTTCTCTCATGGTGCTTCTCAGCTGGCAGCTGCTTGGAGGGGGCTTCACCCAGCACTTGCAGCAGCACAAACTGCAGGAGCCTTTGAGGAGAGCTGGGAAGCAGCTGCAGCAGCAGGGCAGCTGTAGGAAAAAAGGGGGAGCAAAAGTGACAGGAGGATGGCAGATTGACCCCCTACCCCTCATGGAAACACAGCAACGAAGCCACGAGGGGGTATGAGAATAGCAAGTTGAACATGGAACCACAGGATACTGCCAGTGGGGAAAACACTGAGACAAATACATTTTTCAGAGAGAAAAGAAAAAAAAAAAAGCATTGTAATTCCGTGCAAAAATCTGAAGTGGAATATACCTTCTAGCTGTTGATTGTTTTTTCCTGAGCTGCTGAACAGAATAATTTTTATGGAAAAACACAGCAAAGATGTGAAGAAAACATATTAGGAAATCAGAATACATTTGTCAATCTAAATCACTGAGCTTTAAAAAATTACTGAATGCAAACAACATCAGTAGCATAATCCACACACTCACACAGGGGCCAGATCCTTGGGGTGCTGGGGAGGGCACAGGAAGGGAGGGAGGCATTTTGGGCTCAGAGACACTGGCTCCCAGTGCTAACCCCACTGTGAGCACCTCATCACAGGCCTGCTGGATGGCATCTGCCTCCTCCTTGAGTGAGAGCATCCCCCTTACCCTGCTGAGCTCCTGCCTACGTGCTTCAGGTATGGCTTGGGGAGGGAAAAAAAACACACCCTACAGTGCTCGAGAGGAGCAGGGCCCTCATACAGGGAGAAGATTGGATTGCACACCTCTATAATCCCTGTGGATGGAGAAAACCTGAATTAGCAGGATTTTTTTCAAGCTATCTGCCCAAACACTTTGAACAATCATCACTTAGTGCATCCAAATCACACCTGCAAACCAACCAACAGTGTTCAGGGTCATTTGGGGGCATGAGCTGCATGCAGATATATTTATATTTCCCTATTTCTACATTTCTATCACACACTCAGCTGCTCAGGCTGCTGTTAGGTGGCACAAATCCTGTCTGCTTGCCTGAGGTTGGCCCCAGCAGGAAAAAGAGATCAGCTCTGTTCAGCTGCAGTCACACAGCTCAGTACTGGGGACAAAACTGCAGTTCTAGTGAGTTTCCCTAATCTAACAGGGACAAACACCACTCCCAGACATTGGCCTCTTGCCTACCTGACTCTGACAGTTTTGTGACTGTATGTCAGAGTGACTCTGATCTGGACTGACAGGAATGCTTTTTAGCTGAAAAAGAGAATATATTTAATTCATATTAAAAATGTGTAGCACCGTGAGAAGGAAACACAATGTGCATTCCCAAAAACTGGAAAGTAACTCAGGCATTGTTGGCTGTCCAAAAACCCCCCAGATAATGAAACATCATTTTAGACCCCATTGAACAATGGATGTCCTGCAGCAATAAGAAACCAGTTTCATGTCACTGGCACAGCCCCTTGCATGGCCACTGCCAGCAGCTGGAGTGCTGAGTTTTGGGTTAGCTGTAGGTGAGCAGGAGACTAAACCAATTTAGTTAAGCCATGAGGTGGATGCTGTAAATGAGATGCTTTTGCTGTCTGACATTGAATCAACACCACTGCTGGGAGAGTTTGCTTTGATAGGAGGATTTTTTTCCAAGTCAAGCATCCCTAATTCCTGACTGGAGGTTGTTGTAAGAAGGGGTAGTGAACACACAGCATGCTTGACAAGCTACAGTGCCCTTTAGCCCAGCTTGGGCATGTTCTTCCCATTATCCCTTTTCACATCCAAAGCAACTGCTGTACCTGGCACCGTGGTAGGGGAGGATCCCCTTTGCAGTGGGCAAAGCTGCTGCCTGTTCCCTTTCCCCTCCAGCAGCTAGGAAATTGTATATCTATCTGATAGAAGAAAAAAAAATATTACTAATTTTTAAAATATCATTCTTAAGATATGGCTTTCCTTCTGGTAAAAGGCTTTTGCTGAACTTTTTTTTCTAAGACTTTGGATGTACTCACCTTCAGAGTGTGACTCTGCAAGATCCTTTGGCCAGACAGGCTCTGGATGTTGCCAGGCTGCAGACAAGCATGACCCTTGCAGACCAAACACAGTGGTGTTTTAATGGCCTCAAGCTACTTGACATAGCAGCAGCTGAGCTGTTTGTGGGTCCCACGTACAGCCAAGCACTCTGCTTTCCTGGCACAAGTGGGCAGCCTCATCCTTCTCAATTTTGTGAGCTGTAAGAGCCTCAAAACAGCATTCTCTGTAAAGGGGAGCAGTCAAGGAGAGCACTGCTAATTATCTTGGGTAGAGGATCCTTTAGGTCTTTGCCAGTTTTTATCAAAGCATAAAAAGCAATTATTAAAATTAATGCAATTTACCATGTGTTCTACTTTGAGCAAAGCTATTTTTGGCAAGGGTTGCCATCTGTCCCATTCAGCAAGCTCAGCCACAGACTTTTGCTCTCTATTCCACTTCCCACAGTGCTCCTGTGGAGCAAAGCAAACACTTGCCTTTTTGCAGAATCAAGTACCTCGACTGCAGCTTCTGCCTTACCTGAAAATTGCCATCACCTGGTGGTGAGGGTCCTCTGCATGGCAAGCACTTCTTCATTCCCTGTTGCTCTCCCCTGGCACTGCAGGTGCTCCTGGGTAGCATCTGGGTAAGTGCCCTGAGCAGGTGGCTGTGGGGGCAACTGACCGATCCATCTGCAGGGTAACAAAAAAAAAAATCAGATTTTTCCTCTGTGTTTTGCACTGTTCTACAGCCTGTCTGACCTGAAACAAGTGGAAATTGGTTCATTTACATTTAGTTTTATACAACAAGGATATTAAATGCAGGGAATCAAGACCTGTCTCCAGGATAGTTGTCTCCAAATCACTGTGCTGAGCCAGTTTATTTCCATTGGAAAATTAATAAAAAATAAAATAAAAAAAAAGCCAAACTAAAAAAAACCCACCAAAGCCAACCAACCAACCAACAAAACAACAACCCACCTGTATTTTCACTTGTCTACTAAGCACAGTAAAAGGGATTCCAGATGAGCTGCTGTGACTGAGACACCTACCTACTGGTTTCAGACTAGCTACTTATTATCACTTTAAAATGAAGAAAGGTGCAGTAGATTAAGTGAAGAGGAGTGATAATGACATATTTAAGAATGGAAACCTATTAAAGCATATATATTAAATGCAAAATAGATGCCTGCCCAGTGTAAGAAAAAAATAAATAAATCCAGGATATATTCCCTAAGGAGATGATTAAATACATAAAGAGGAAACTCTGACTCAAAGTCTTTAGAGTCAAGCTGTCTGATGGTGGATCCCACGACATCCATGCTTGGCAGGGTGTTGCTTTCCATTTGCTATACTTCCTGAATAAAGGAACCTGAGTAACAAATTTGGCAGCAAATTAGTCTGGATTTAGAACCATTAGTATCCCTACCTGGTGGGAGACAAATGTTAGATGAGAAGTCACCAGACAAGTTGTCTGGAGGAAGAATTTAGTCAAAGACACCTTAAAGCTGCTACTATTCACCTTCAGTGCAGTGCTGCTCCATGAGCTGAAGTGCCACGATTCCTTCTGCAGACAGACCCTCTCCACTGTGTTGTGCCTGGTTCAGAATGAGTTCTCAAAATAACACCTGACTGTGTTCAGAGAATCAGAGAATGGTTAGAGCTGGAAGGGACCTCCAAAGGGCATCTAGTGCAGCCCCCTGCAGGGAGCAGGGACACCCTCAACTAGCCCAGGCTGCTCAGAGCCTTGGCCAACCTCCCCTGCAATAGCTCCAGGGATGGGGCCTCAACCACCTCCCTGGGGAGCCTGTGCCACTGATTCACCACCCTCAAGGG
>VYZU01026919.1:155343-177045 GCA_013401355.1 Ceyx cyanopectus | reverse complement strand
CAGCTCCATGTCTCTCCTGTGCTGAGGGCTCCAGAGCTGGCTGCAATACTCCAGGGGAGGCGTGAGCAGAGCAGAGCAGAGGGGCAGAATCCCCTCTCTCCAGCTGCTGCCCACACTTCTCCTGCTGCAGCCCAGGCTGCCATTGGCCTTCTTGGCTGCCAGTGCCCACTGCTGGCTCATGGCCAGCTGCTCAGCCACCAACACTCCAAAGCCCTTTTCTGCAGAGCTGCTTTCCAGCTCCTCATCCCCCAGCCTGGATTTATAGTGAAGGTTGTTCCCACCCAGGTGCAGGACCCTGCACTTAGTCTTGTTGAACCTCATGAGGTTCACCTGGGCCCACCTCTCCAGCCTATCCAGGTCCCTCTGGATGCCATCCCCTCCCTCCAGCCTTTCCACAGCACCACTCAGATTGGTGTCAGCTGGGAACTTGCTGATGGTGCCTCCATCCCACTGTCAATATCATTAATGAAGACATTAAACAGCACAGGTCCCAGCACAGACCCCTGAGGGACACCACTTGTCACTGCTCTCCATCTGGACATGGAGCCATTGACCAGCACCCTCTGGATGTGACCATCCAGCCAATTCCTTATCCACTGAACAGTCCACCCATCAAATCAGTATCTCTCCAACTTGGTGAGTGGGATGTTGTGTTCATGTTGACATACTCATCACTGAACATCATGGCTTGAAACGCTGCTTTCCAACAGTGATGCTCTCTTTGCAACCCAGGCCCACAGTGGTCTCCTGGCCAGATGGCCTCACTTTGCTCAGGGACACTGGCCCCTCCTTGGGTATCCCTCTCTGATTCCTTCCAGGGAGAAATGCCCTTTATCAGGATACTCAGTGTAAATTCTTCCTGTTTTCATTCTCTCTCCCAGGCATTAAACTCAATAAAAGATTCTTGCCTCTTTTCAATATTTAAAAGCTGACATCAGTGATTTAAAGTTAGCTAAACAGAGGATTCCAGGCCAAATTCTGTTCTCACAAACAGCAGGGAAACTCTGATTTTAAAGTTGGATGAGCTCCACTGCGTAGTAGCAGGAGTGAGGGCTCCTTTCAGTCCAATGGAGTCACTCATGTGTTAAGTGCAAAGAGCATTTGGTACTCTATCAATTAGCTCAGTAGAGTAACTCCATGTGCACACCAGTGATTGAGAATATTTTCATGGAATACTCTGTATATTATCCTCCTCTTTTGGATTACCTTTAAGAAATAAAATATATTTTTATTAAAAAAAAAGCAGGTTGCTGAATTGTGATAAGCACAGGTTTTAAAGTTCTGTTCTGATTCCAGAAAAACACTTTTATTTTACATTGAATAATTTAAAAAAAATAAATCCATTTTATATTTGTGTGCATACACGTGCATGGGCATGTGTGCAGCATAAAATCATTTAGGTTGGAAAAGACCTTTAAGATCTCTCTTAATATGTTTCTGCATGTTATAAATATATATGTAGTATCTCACTACATGAAAGGAACATTCCAGCTCAAATTTTATCTTCCTGGGGAGTAGAAAAATCTCAGTCCCCAGATGATAGACACACTCTCTAACCAACTGCATTCCTCTTCTCACCTGATGCTTTTTGGATTTGTGCAGTAATTGTTCATACTAGGATTTCATTGCTATGTAGAAAGAATACCAACAGGCTGGCTGAAAATGTATGCATTGCATAAGAACACATGCATAGCTCAGAAGGTGATAAATCAATTTTTCTCTCCAATCTGCACCCTTTTTTTGTTGCTATTGCTGAATGCACGAATGTAAGTTAAATTCACAAATAGGAAAGCCAAAGATGCATCCAGTACAGGGTAGCCTATTAGGAATGGCCTTGGCAATACATTACACTGGGAAACATGCACAATGGTGTGCACATCTCTACAATGGCACCAGGAAACCTCTGGGTCCCTTCATTGTGCAGGCTCTAACAATCCCTTCTGGGGAGGAGAGCACTCACTGTAGCTCCCTGTGCTTTGCAACTCTGAATGGGATGCAAATAGCAGACCCAATTCTCATCTCATGTGTGTAACTTAGTTTACAACTTCAGCAGAGCTATTCCTAATTTGTGCTAGATCAGGCCAACCAATCTATAATACAGTATAGGGGGGGTGTTAAATAATGCAAGGCCAAATTTCACCAAATTCTGAGCACTATTGCCTTCCATAACAACCAGAGGCTCAGCATCTGTGGGGATCACACCCAAGCCCACTGTACACCATTTTGTTGTCAAGAAGATTGTTTGGGATCAGTCTCTTGCTTTCACTAATGAAACAGATAGGAAGAAAAATGAGTGATCAGAAATAATTGCAATTTGCAAAGTAAATGACACCATTAACTGCTCCAGAAATCAATAATCGGGCACAAAAAAAAAAAGAGAATCAGTTGAGGGGATGATAGAAGCAAGAATAAATCTCTTGGGCATCTTGCCACTCTAGGGATTTTAATTTTGAGTTTTCCACTCCCAGCAATCCATTCTTATTGCCCATCCATCAACCTCCTGATGAATATAAAGGACTCCAGTATGAAATGGTGGAAGATTGCTGGGTTGGTAGAACAATAGAAAGGGAATCTTTAAGATTTGGAGGGGGCTGGGTAAATCACAGATGACAGTTTAGAAAATCTTGTCTCTGCTTCTGCTTTCTTCCCCTAACTTCTCTTTCTAATAGCATTGGCAGCCCAATTACTATTTCAAAGGTAACTAAAATGATACTCATGAGCAAATCACCTGGACATCTCCTCCTGACTGACACTGAGAACTGACATAATTTCTAATAGAAGCACCACATGATTTATGCCTTTGCTTATTGGTGTAGTTTTAAGCAGGGACAAAGTGGTTGTTTAATCTTACTCCCGTGTTAGAGGCATTAATATTCCACCTTTTTGTATTTACTATTTACATCTTCATAAGAATGCAGACACTGTAGCCTTCACTGTTAGCAGTTCTCCTTGATTTAATAGCACTTATGAATATCTCTGTATTTGGGGGTTTATTAATGAACCTTGAGAGTTCTTCTATGTGCCTGCTTATGACACGTTATCTTCTATGGGTTTTGATCAAGAGGGAGTTAAGGGGGGTGGGGAGTGGTGGTGTGAAGCAGAAAACTATATGAAAAACATAACCATCACTACTGTGGTCACACAGGCAGTTGCAGAATTCAAGACTTCTCCATCAAGAGGGCAATCTTGGGGGCATCTCCACAGCCCCATCTCTTAGTGACATCACTATCTCACCCAACTGCCCAAATGACCCCTTCCCTCTGCAAAGGAAAGCATTGATCTGTGCCACTTGGAAGGGGTGACAGAGCAGAGGAGAAGTCTCAGCACGTGCAGCTTAACCCAGAGACCTGGAAGCCTGACCCTAGGTAACAAGGGTTGAAGTTGTACAGTCACCAGTGCAAGAGCAATCAACTGGTCAGGCACCACTGGGGCTGGAGAAATGCTAGCATCACTAAGAAAAAGCTCCCAGGTTGACTGCACCCTTCCCACGCATCACTGCAGTGATGGGGAGGGATAGAGGAGTGAGCAGACAGAGTGAAGCAGGTCTGCAGGCACAGGAGAAAAGACAGGAGAAACCTGCAAGAGCAATCTTTCATGCTTGCAAAGAGTGGCTTAGTCTTTGGAATAAACAAGGGCACTTGCAACTATGAGTATATTTTATGTTTAATTACTCCTGTTTGTGTTAGCAATTATCAAATATATATGACTGTCTTATATCCTTAAAGTTGGTCAATTCAATGTATTATTATTATGTCTATATGTATTTAAGATGTTATTACATGCATAGTTATGTTTTAATATTTATGATAATTCACCAGTCAAAATATGTTATACATTACTTGGGTACAGCTCTTTCCATTTTAATTTCACTACCACCATCCCCCCGCCCTTAATCAGTCATGTTTGGCTGATCTTTCTAAAATAACAAGGAAGATATATGGAATTTATTTGCAAATTCTCCTTGTTGAGCCCTGTCACTTTAGTTGCAGCACTCCCTGAATTTCACCCTCATTTAGATTTGAAAAGTGGTTTTGAGGTTGGGTACAATTTCTTTGGCTCATTTTCCTGTTTGCCTTCACATTCAGAGGCTGATCTCCAAAGAGTTTTATTAGTTGTGATAATACCTAATCTAGAATATTTCCAATTGTGCACACACGAAGACATCTTAAATCCCTAAACAGCAGAGAATACCTGCAGGACTTCCCACATTCCAAAGAACAGGTAAAAGTTTCCCAAAGATCTTTCCTACTACATGACACGGGCCAGCCCAGAGATTTTACCAAACTGAGTGAACAGAACTGAAATAAGATGCCAGGAATGGTTTAGGATAGCAGCAAAGGTGTCACCACTATGTCACCATGATACAAAAGAGCCATCTCTACTGATATCAGTATTTTTCCCCCTTTTCTATTTTATTTTGTAGCATTGACCCCACTTACCTGTTGGAGTGAGTGCCTGTTGTTTCTTGATCATACCACTGGGAACCAGGTTAACACACTGGCCTTGACATACATAGTTAAACCACTGTTTTTAAAGTGCAATATAGCAAAGCCTTATTTTTTTGAGTTGATTGAAATCAAAATGCTTCTCTAGAATTTTTTAAACATTTTTTAAGAGTTACAATATAAGCAAGAGCAAAGCAAACACAGGTAGGAATAACTAGAAACAGCACAGACCTTGGCAGAGCATTCCAGCACTCCTCTGTTCAGCATGTGCCCTTTTCCACCTAACTGGCTGGTAAAGCTTTGCCCTTTCTCACAGAGCCTTTTCCTCAGCTAACCCTTTGAATTTAGCCATTTGGTGCCTGGTGTCTGCAGAACCTGTTCCCCTGTGTGCCAGTGGCTGCATCTTCATTTGCTTTTCTCCAATTTTTGCCTGGGCAATGGAGCACACATCAAACGGGCATGCACATTATGCTGGACATCTTTAAGGCTCGATATGAACATTAACTAATTAGCTGGTGAGTCAAATTGCTGTGGGTAGGATGTTTCAAAAGGCAGAAGCTGCAGGGGTTACAGCTTGGAACAACAACCTGCAGGTCTGAGTGTGTAAAGGCCCAAAGAGAACGGGGAGGGAAGGAAACAGGCTGAAAATCTGATGCAAACCTGCAAGAGTGCTTCAGAATTACAAATCCATGCAACACAAGAAGCCCGCATCAGTTCACAAATGTTTATGTTAAGAATGGCCTGTCAATCTCAACTGTTAGCCTTTAGCATGGAGAGGAAATTACATTATAACAGAAATGCTGCCCAAGCCTTAATTCCAGCAAATCAAGTATTTTTTGCCACTTCAGGACAACACAAGTCCCATTGTGAAAAGAGGTTTCTACATCTCCACTAACTCTGCTCTAGAATACTGAGACCTCAAGAGGGTAACTTAAGAGCCTCTTGGTTTCCTATTCTTCTATTCCTTGGAAAATATGCTTTTTCCTTGGGAACTAAGAATATCTGGCAACTACAACACTGGTGTGCCATTCAAGGTCTCAGAATACATCCGCAGCTAATATACAAGCTCCACTGATAACCCAGTGCCAGCACTTGCCTCGTTCTCTCTGCTTACAGAAGCTGTGATTTCCTCTGTCTGTCTTCTCTGGGAGAAAGTCTGCCTGAGTTGGGAGTGAATGAGCATTCTTGGCAGGATGCACGAGGATAAAACTGTCAATAAGAAGGTAAACACAGTTGGTGTGGTAGGACAACGCTTTAAAAATCAGGCTGCTCACAGCTGGAGCAAGGAACTCAGAGTGAGTTTGGTGCCAGGAAGTCACCCAGCATCACCATGGCTGACAGTCCTTGGTAGGTTTGTGTCTCTGAAAGTGAGAGCTGTGCTGTCTGGCCAGTGTGTGACCCAGCCATTGCCACACAGGGCTACGTGCATCCTGATGCCACGAAAACAGCCTGTGTTGGGGATGACTAAATCCAACACCTCGAGGGCCCAGCTACAGGCTGAGACAGACCCATCACTCTTGGCACAATATTTCTTCCTTCTTTTTCCTGCCCAGACCAAAGAGCAGTGCTAAAAAACCCTTTCCTGGGGGGTGGAGTGATGAGATATGAACATAAACAAACCTCCCAATGTGTTCAGATGCCTTCTTGGGTCTTGAGGGGAAGCCCTTAGCTGAGGGAACTGGCTAGCCTGTGTCATGGACAGATAAAGAGGGGTTTAAGATGAAGCATTAGAGGAAAGAAAAAAAAAGAAAGAAAAAAAAAAAGGCGGGGGGGGGGGGAGAGGGAGGGATATTTACAAGTGTGGAAGCTTTATCAGGAGTTTTCTGGGGAGATAAGGAGCTGGGCTGGCCCATCTCTACACGGTGTGGACACACTCGCTGCCTTCGAGTCTCTCAGGAAAGAGCAAAAGGAGCTGCTGACATTTCTGCTTAAAAGGAAGAATCAATGAATCTTTGTTTCCCACTGACTGCTTGTTTGACCTTATTGTGTTGGGGAACAGAAAAGAAAGGAAAGAGAACGGGAGAGGGGAGTCATGTTAATAAAATCCAAGACAAGATCACAGCCCTCTGATCATGGCTGGAGATGCTATTATTTGGTTGTTGTCCTGTTTGCTGCTGTTGCTCATTTCTGATTCTTGCCTTGCTGTAATAAGTCACAGTCTTTCCACCCATCATCCCTGTATTGACAGGCAAATGTCACCCACGGTTGATTGACGTCCATTGCTTCTGAATACAGAAGTATGATTTAGGAATCAATTCTGTTTGTTTATTTAAACAGTTCTTTGTGTACCTTGCGTATCTCTAAGCTGGACAAGTTCCTTAATATTTTCTCGGGAGAAATGCCACTAATATTGCACATTCACCTTCCCACTCAGTCACAGAGGTTCCCACAAGCCCTTGAGGGAGGAGAAACCTTCACACACACGTGGAAAAAAAAGAAAAAATAAAAGGGGGGGGGGGGGGGGGGAGGAAAAAAAATAAAAACCCCAAGACTTTCCAAACTGCTTTACTGCCCCCGAGTTAGGGCGGAGAGACCTTTCTCTCAGGTCCAGTCATGTGCTGATCTGCATATGTCCCGCAATTCCTTCGGCTTCTAAACAAAAGGAAACTCTTCCCCTCGGTGTCGGCTTGCGAGCCAAGCGGTGTCTGGCTGGCTTTGGCTCCGGGAAGCGCTGTAGCCAGCGATGAGTATGTCAGTTTGAATTCACAGAAAGAACTGTTTCCTTCCCTGCCTTTACAGTTGTGATCGGGGAGTGGGGAAGAGGGAGATTCGAAATCGTGCGATGGCAATCTCTGTCACCGTGCTGGGTGGGAGGGATATTTTCAAGTAACTTCCACTTGGACAATCGCTAACTGTAAAGCATCACTACATTTCAAGCGGTATTTCCCAGAAAAAAAAAAACACAACAAAACGAACAACAAAACGATGCGGCAGGGTGGCCTCAGGGAAGCGTTAAGCAGGAGGTGGATTGACCTTTTAACTCTCGATCGGTGACCTGAAGGGTACCCAGAGGCACAGCTCTTCCTTTCGGTCTGCACCCGACAGATCTGTCATGGCAAGACGCAGCTAGTGAGTGAGGCTCACGATTTCACTGTTCATTCGTTTGCGGGAGGGGTGGGGGAGGGAGAGAGGGGGAAAAAAAAAAATAATTATATATTTCCCACACTGCCAGAGTAATGCCAAACTCTCTGTGAGTGGGAAGAGCAGAGCAGATGCTGGAATGAGATGCCAAAGCATCTCCCCTTTCCCCTGCGCTTTTGGGTGCCTATAAATTGCTCCAGAGCGCTCGTCAGCCTCCTCCTCTCCTGGCAGGTGGCACCCGGTCAGGATCCCGCTCTCTCTCCGGCTCCGGCTTCAGCTCCAGCTTCGGCTTCGGCTCCGGCTCCGGCGCGGTGCTACGGTGCGGGCTCTCGGCGGCGGGCACCGGGGAGACCGCGGGGCGGTCGGGAGGCGCGTCCCCGCTGAGGACTGTCGTCTCTGCAAAAAAAAAAAAAGGAGAAAAAAAAAAAAAAGAGCGAGCGAGAGGAGGCGAGCGGGGCGATCGCGAGAGATAAGGCAAGTTCCAGGGAAAGTTGACTCGGACTGGCACAGCCTGCAAAAAAAAAAAGTCGATCGCCAGCGGGAGCATAAAAGTGCGGGCGGCCGGGGCGCGGCGGCAGCTCCCTCGCTCTCTTCCTCTCCCTCTCCTCCTCCTCTCCCTCCCGCTCTCCCGGCGGCCGCAGAACCGCGACCCGCGGGAGTCCCCGGAGCCACCGGCGGCGGGGAGGGCGGCGAAGCCCCCGGGGGAGCCGAGCTCGAGCGGGCTCGGCGGTTTTTCGGCTCTGAGGAGGTCCCCGACCAACCATCAAGATTTTGTCCAAAAGCAGGCAAGAGGATCGCCCTGCGCTGAGCCGGCTGGTGGGCAGCAGGCGACGGCTGATCGCGGCCGGCGCGCTGGGGGTGGTGATGGTGCTGCTGCTGGTCATCCTCATCCCGGTGCTGGTCAGCTCGGCCGGCACCTCGGCGCACTACGAGATGCTGGGCACCTGCCGCATGGTCTGCGACCCCTACGGCGGCACCAAGGCGCCCAGCACGGCGGCCACGCCCGACCGCGGCCTCATGCAGTCCCTGCCCACCTTCATCCAGGGGCCCAAGGGGGAAGCCGGACGGCCGGGCAAAGCGGGGCCCCGCGGCCCCCCGGGGGAGCCGGGGCCGCCCGGCCCGGTGGGGCCGCCGGGTGAGAAGGGCGAGCCGGGGCGGCAGGGCCTGCCGGGCCCCCCCGGGGCTCCGGGGCTGAACGCGGCGGGGGCCATCAGCGCTGCCACCTACAGCACCATCCCCAAGATCGCCTTCTACGCCGGCCTCAAGCGGCAGCACGAGGGCTATGAGGTGCTCAAGTTCGACGACGTGGTCACCAACCTGGGCAACCACTACGACCCCACCACCGGCAAGTTCACCTGCTCCATCCCCGGCATCTACTTCTTCACCTACCATGTGCTCATGCGAGGCGGCGACGGCACCAGCATGTGGGCCGACCTCTGCAAGAACAACCAGGTGGGCGCCGCGGGGAGCTGGGGACACGAAGCCGGAGGGGAGAGGAGGGGAGCCGGGTACTGCCAGAGCCGCGGGGAGCCGGGCTCGCTGTGGGGGTACAGGCGCCGTTTAGTGGACGGGCTCCCGGGGTGGAGCGGCGTGGGAAGGACGGGCAGCGGGCGGCGGGCAGGAAGAGGGGGCCGGGCAGCGGGCGGTCAGGACAAACCGCCGACGGGGCTGAGGGGAGCCGGTGCTCGCCGCACATCAGCTGGCGAGAACCCTGCGGTCAGCGCTGCGTGTGCCATCCCGCTCCAGAACCCGTGGATCTTGGAGGGGCCCGGGGGTGCAGGGTGAAAGCGGCCTCTCGACCCACTCTTTTGCCTGAGAGTCACGCCGCTGGCACCCCCTCCCATGCCGGGCAGAGCGGCATCTGGCCGGAGCCCAACGCCCCCGGTGGCAGCCAGCCCCCCGCCGCGGAGCGCTGCCCGCAGCTCGGCCGGGACGGCAGCGGGGGGGGGCGGTCGGGGCGGTCTCACGGAGGCGGCGCAGTCCCCGCGGGGGCGAGCGAAGTCCGGACCGAGGACAGGGGTTGCCCCGGGGGAGGAGGAGGAGGAGGAACTCCCCTCGGGAAGGAAGGGGAGCCCGTGGCGGCGAGTGAGCTCAGGAGAGGGTGGTCCTGCGTGAGGAAAGGGTGAGATGTGGGGGAGGAAAGCGGCCGCGGAACGGGGCTGCCGCGCAGCAGGACGATGGTTTTGGCAAGCTCAGCCCCCGGCGGGAAGCGAGGTCTCCTTCTGGCAGTGAAAGCCGGTAACCGTGAGCTGGGCTTGTCAGCGCCGGGAAGGGACGGTGCGATGGAAGCACACACGGCGCTGCCAGCAACAAGGGTACGGCCTGAAGGCTGCCGGGTGTCCCCGCGGGGGAATGGCACCGTTCGAAACGATCAGGGATCTTTGCGATGCTATCGTCTGAAAAACTCTTGTTATTTCCAATCACCCATTTTAACTAGGAAAAACCTTGTCACCGCGCTCTCGGGGATTTTGCGCTCCTCCATCGCTAGTTCACCGCCACAGATAGGGGGGCTCTAAGGCTCTGATCATCACAGGTACCGCGAAGGGTACTCCTTACACAGATTCACAGATATTAGGGGTTGGAAGGGAGCTAGAAGATAATCTAGTCCAACCCCCCTGCCAGAGTCAGGGGCACCTAGACCAAGTCACCCAGGAACAGATCCAGGCGG
Source organism: Ceyx cyanopectus (assembly GCA_013401355.1). Taxonomy (NCBI): domain Eukaryota; kingdom Metazoa; phylum Chordata; class Aves; order Coraciiformes; family Alcedinidae; genus Ceyx; species Ceyx cyanopectus. The sequence goes on along the minus strand of VYZU01026919.1, from coordinate 166,851 downwards.
GTCTTAAGTGTCTCCAGAGATGGAGACTCCACAACCTCCCTGGGCAGCCCGTGCCAGAGCTCTGGCACCCTCACTGGGAAAAAGTTCTTACCCTCCTGCTCTGAGTGCCCGCTGGTGTACCCGGCTTTCCCCGCGCCTATGCGAGCCCCGGGGTGCTCCCGACGGCCCCCCCTGTGTGGCTGGAGGGTGACGGACTCCCCTGAGCACCAGCCGCTCAACAGGTCACTCTCTGCCTGAGCTGTCCCGAACGCAGGGGCTCCGGGCTGCCGTTTTTCCCCGTCCCGGGGAGCCCGGAGCACGGCGTTGCCGCTCTCCCCGGACAGTTCACCCTCCGGCGGGGTGAGCTGGCGGGTCCCGGGGGTGTGATGCGGTGTCCGGAGGACTGAGAACCGCACTGGGGGTCCCCGGCGGTCGCGGACGGGCTGGTTCGTTCCCTATCCCCGGGCAGCGCGGCGGGCGCAGCCGGGAGTCGTTCCGCGGGGCTGGGCGCAGGAGGGAGCGGCGGCGGCGGCCGGTAAATTAATCTGATGTGCCACTTAACCTTTTGTTTATGGCTCCTCAGAAGTACTGTGAAAACAGAATAATGAGGACATCAGCAGCAGTTAATTAAATTAGAAAATGCCTACCGTAAATACTACCTCGGCGGATAAATCAGGACTAGTAAAACAAAATATATCGTGATATCTTCGATTTTCTCAGAGGCATTCTTGTCCACGGCAAGCATACCACTCGCAATTAAAACATTAATCTACTTTTGACCCCTGTTTATAAGATTTTAAAGTGTTTATTTTTTTTCCAAACGCTGAAAAATAAAATATATCCAGTACTTAAAAAAAAAACAAAAAGCCAACAAAACAACTCAACACAATAATTACAAACATTAAATTGAGCCTGAAGTTTTACTGCTCTCAAAATATAACTACTTCCAGTAGCAGACGTTGAGACAAATTAAACTTGCAGAGACTCAAAGGAAAATAAAATTTTTAAAAGGGCAGGGTTTCTATGTGTGTATTTGTAGGTATCTGTGCAAATATCAGTCTTTTGCTAAGTATCTGCATACAAACTATTTAAAATTGATGCAGAGTTTTAATGCAGCAGTTTCTCCTTTTGATTATGATTTGTACTGATGTAATAGTCGCCAACTTTGTGTGTTATTTGTGAGAAAGCTCAGATATTTTGTAAGTCATTAGATGGAGCCTGGCAAAGATAGCATTATAAATTCAGTGTTTTCTAACAATGGAAAAAAAAATAAATCCCAAAGCACTGCAAAGTGTATGACTTAGAGAAAAAAAGCATTCCCAAGCAATACACAGGAGGAACCCCCAAGGTCTCCACTGTGAACACACTGCTGCCTTTAATGGTTATAAACCTTGAACAGGGGGAGTGCTGAGATCACAGAGCTCAGTTAGGAGGTATGTGGGACCTGAGAGAGAACAAAAGATGAGGAGAGCAATCATGCAACTTACAAAATATATAGTATATTAATGGCTTAATTTTGAGCTATATTTTGAGATACTCTTGCAGTACACTGAGGATTCATTTGAGACTGTTCTCCCAAGCTTTAAAATGTTCTGGGTGACCAAACAGGGAGGTAATATCTCTTAAGAAGAGCACAGTGGAGTTCACAGGACATTTGTTTATACGTAGGACAGTAAGATCTACACTTAGCTTTCTAGACTTTCAGTACCCAGAATCTTTTTTTCTATGTAGCATCTTAAAAATGAAATATCCATGGCTGCTGTAGCCAGGGTCTGAATGCTGACTCCTTTAGCAAGTCACCAATACAACTTGAATTCTCCTTTACTAGTCACAGGAAAGTGACAGGTTTGACAAACCCACAAAGCAGCATTTCATTCTGATGGAAATGGAAATTTGGAAAGTCATTTAAACCATTTTGTTTGCCAGCATGCAAGATGATAGTTCTCCACCAAAGCTTTTCTACCCCTTCTATAGCTTTTTTATTCCTTTCCATTTGCCCTTTCATTTACACTGCCAGCAACACTCTCAGCCCATTATTTTCTTAGGAGGGTATTTCCAGGGTTTATGGCCCAGAGCCTTCAACTCCACCTTGCTAGTCATTAATGGAGAGGAAATACTCTCTGCTTAGAATAATTATTCCTTAAACACTAACAAAATAGATCACCTCTGTAAACAACAGCAGGCAATTCAGGATCAAGAAGTCCCAGAATGGTTGTGGTTTATCACCCCACTCTGTATAGCTTAAATTTGCAGACTGTGACAGCACTAGAATCTAGTCCTTTAAGTCTTCTTCACTCTTCTTACAGGATGTATAAAGAATTTCCACCTCCTGTGATTTTTAAGCTGCATAATGCTCGAAAATCCTGCACGGTAAAGAATCCCCTCCTTTTTAACATTTCAGTATTAATGGGAGATCATATCCCATGAAAATTTAATTTGCAAATTTATCATTTAAACTTTGAAAGGAATCCATGGAAATTTGTGACTTATAGCCTATTTTTTCAATTCAGACCAGATAAAATCCCACATACAGTACGCCAAGTCATGCATTATTACTTAGCTCAGGTTTGCAGTACCACTAAATCACTTACTGCTCTGTAACTACACTAGAACAAAGACAAGCAACAAGCAGATGATGTGTTGCACTGAAATAAATCACATACAACTAAGTTTAAATATTTTACCAAAGAGGGTCAAATAATACATAAAGGATTTGGAAACTTACATTGGCACAAGCTGTTCGTTGCTGAAAACCAACATACATCTTGAAATTACAGATTAGTTACAGTTTGCTAGTAATGACAAATTTTATCAGTAGTGGAATAACAAGGGAAAAATGGGAAAAAACCCGTATGTTTAAGTGAAAGTTGCAAATGAGTAGTCCTTAATTACTTTTAAATTACATAATGTCTTAAAGCAAATAGCAACTCACCCATGATCCTTCAAACGTGCATCATTTAACAACACACAGAAATTAAATGCTTGCTTACTGAAATGTGGCAACAACAGTTTTTCCAAACCCCAACCTGCTTGTGTGCACTGGAGTGTGCACGTGTGTGGGTGGATGTGCACTTTCTGTATTTTTACAGCATGATGCTATTAGCAGCAAGACAATAACTCACCTCAGGAGAAAGTCCAGCCTGGTATCAACAGGGCTGAATCCTCACACCAAAGTCAATCACTTGCCCCACTGAAATAAAAGTTAGAGCAACGTAAAACTGGCACACGAGCAGATTAAATTCTGGTTATTATTAGAATTAATGTGATTATGCATCTATTTTAAAAGGCTCCAAACAGGAGCTGAGTGTATTCACCAGATGCCTGAGGAAGGAGCACGTTACTGCTTTGCCTTCAGCCGTTGTGTTGTAGGAGGAAATAACGACCACAGGAAAAGGCCACGCTGTGAGTTGCCAGACATTTGAAGCAGCAACTTGTGTACACCCAGTAAAACGTTGTTGTGCTTTAGTTTCCCCATGCAGGGAAAAAAAAAATAAATCATCTCGAGTTTTCTTAACTCCTCGTTGTGTGTCCACGCAGGTGCGAGCCAGCGCGATCGCTCAGGACGCCGATCAGAACTACGACTACGCCAGCAACAGCGTGGTCCTCCACCTGGAGCCGGGGGACGAAGTCTACATCAAACTAGACGGGGGGAAAGCACACGGAGGGAACAACAACAAATACAGCACATTTTCTGGATTTATTATTTATGCTGACTGATGACCAGTACAAAGACCCACCCAACCGCTCCCCAGACGCAGCCTGCCCTTCTAAGCAATGGATTTGCGTGGCAAAATCAGTGAAAAAAAAGCCCCCCCCTCCCCGGCACAGAGCGACCACCGAACACCTCAGTAGAGGGGGAACCAAGTCCAAAGCCACCTGCTTGACATCTGTCCACCAGAGAATCCTGCTGTTCCATCACCAGAGTTCACCAGACGTGCGACCCACCTGCGCCACAGCCAGTGCTTCTCATTGTAGTGCCAGTGAAGGGAGGCCTGCCTAGGCCAGGGCTGTCTAGAGAAACCAACCAACACCTAAGGACGACGAGTTATTTCTTCAGTGTATATGATACTTTGATGTGTTATGATCTTGCTGCTTTATCCATACTTCAGCTTTGGTTCTTGTGACTTTACTTGCTAACAGTGATGCTTGGAGTCCACTGAGTGTGGCGAGGAATGATTTTACAATAAAAGGAAGAGGTAATCAAAATATACTTTTTCTCTCCAAAGGAATTGTTTGCCTTGTACTTTTCTTACCCTTCCACTTAAAACTAGAAACTAATCAGCTTCAAGCCTTAACTTGATGTTCCTGCTTTGTAGGTTTACATTAGACTTTGAATATAAAAACCCAGTGGCGTTGTTTAAATTTTGTCTTCCCTTTAGCTGTGTTCTAAATGAAAAAGAAGCATAGAAGAAACACTTTTTTTCCCCCCAAAATATAGAACAGTTGACAATCTCTTCTATTGGACCAAATCCCTGATTCCACCAAAGCCAATGGCAAAACTCCCATTGATATTTGTGGAAAAAGGATTTGGCTTTTCATCTGTAAACGTGTAAATACATATTTAGACAATTATGACAGGCCCCTTCTTGATGGTTAGTTGTGTAAATATTTAGCAAGCCTGGCATTCACATCCTCAGACTAAGGTAGAGCATTTTCTTTGCAGCAATTAGTCTTCATTAGTCTTTTAGCACTTAGTCTGTACTTGGGTACTATTTTTAATACAGTAGTTATGACTTAACATACTGCAGATGTTCAGCTAGAATTTCGTAGGAATATAAAGGGTCAAACCCTTGTCTTAGGTGTCTTGTCTCACTGAAGTTCATGGGATTATTCCCACAAAGGAAGACTGGGAGATCTGACACGTGAGAAAATGTCACACAGACCTTTTCCATGGTAGCTAGTTATCAGTTTGTAGTAAGGTGTGCCTATGAAATGGACACAGATAAGCATATTACCAAAAATGATAACACATATGCAAAGAAAGAAGTAGATATTTACATGCAAAAAAAAAGTGTATTAAAACCTATTTTTCTCATTCATATATATATATATAGATATAGCTATATAAAGTCTCAAAGAAGTTTAATCCATATAAAGGATTAATGGCTTGGAGAAATAAACTAAACACAGGTACTATGAGTTACATAGTTATAAAAATGCTTTAAAATCAGTCATACCAATAACTTCCACAGAATATTTTTATTCAGAAGATGGATTCTTGGTTTTGGTTTTGGGAGGGGAGGCTATTTCTCTCAGGTTAACACTTGGCAGATTTCATTCTAAACCTGTATTTTAGCAAGATCATTCACTAGCTCCTTAGCACAGTTGGCTGTTATTTAACATTTTGGCAAAATCAAGGTAACACTTCTATCAATTGTTAATGAGGAATAGAGACTACCCCTGGCATTTCTATTTCATGTACTTTGCCACGAGCAACCTTGTCTAATGCATTAAGGGTACAAACAGATTTATCTGCACTAAAGTGTCAAAAGTGTCTGCCACTGACAAAAAAAAAAAGTTCTTCAGTGCTGGCTGCTCAGTAAAAGTCTGAAGATTCTAAGAATCTCTCTAAAAATCTTTTGTTTGAACGAGTGGAGCTTGTCTTAACCAGAACGTGTCACTCTTGCTGTTTGTGTTTTGAGTTGTCCAAGTCACCATAAATGCTGATTTAGTGTGGGCTGACTGAGGCTGGCCAGGCTAACTCACCTAGGATCAAGAGGGACACTGTGCTGCCACTTGCCTGGGTATGATCCCTCCAGAATGGTTCATGCTTCCACTTCATGACAAGGTGCCAGCCCACAGCTGTGCACTGTAGTGATCACTCCTGGTTGGGTTTTTTCCTGAAAGGTCATGTATTTTCCTGACAGCTGTGCACCTGCCTTCACCTCTGTTCCCTGCACTGCAGCTTTCATTGCTTACTGCACTCACAACAGCAGTGGAACTGCAGATTTTCTAGTATCAGACAGTAATGTGCCAAGCTAGAGATATTTACACCTAGCCCTGCATACTTACTAAGGTATTTACTGGAAGAGCTCAGTGCTACAAGATGTATATGGTCAAATTTGAAGAAGCTTTTGAAATCAGGGTATCACTGCTACTAGATAAGACCATTTTTTTAGATAAATCACCTGCCCTGGTTAAAGTTAGACAAGAGCAAAGAACACACTTTATGTGAAGAACACACAGAAGGCAAACATTTCTTCCTTTTTCATCATATCTTGATATACTGATTTGTAAAGACTTATATCACAACCTTTGTTATAACTATTACAACTCATTAAAACTGTATTATGTAATATATTTTGAGTTTTGGTGTTGCATCCTTACAAAAAGAAGCTGCTCCACGTGAAATTTCACATGATCTCTGAGATTGCAAAAGTTCAGGATAAAACAACTAATGCAGTTAAAAAAAGACATCATCATAAAACTGCACAAAACTTCATCAAATCGTTTTATTCAAAAGTATATTTTCCCATGTATTTACAGTTAAAAATAAGTACATTAACCTAAAAAACCAGTATCTTTTCAAAATTATTTGAGATTTCTTTTGCCTTTGTTGTCTGTAGAAGCTATTTAGAAGTCCAGACCTCTTACCAAACATTATTTAAAGGATATGAGGTTAATTAAAAGACTGTCAATAGTGCAAGGATTAAAATTACCCCCTGGAGAAGGGGAATTCAACAATAAACTGCAACTTCCTTCAAAGTCCAGATGATGCATCTTAAAAATCTTTTGGGCTAACATTTACTAATAGCATTAGATTACTCCATAGAAACAATTATTTTAAAATTTCAACTGAGAAGATTTTGCAGGTAGGCTCATATCCAGTAAATCATTCATGAGCAGACTTTCAGAAGGCAGAAAATGCAGAGAGAATACTTAATTTTGTTCTAATTAAAAAGAAAAGTGTTAATCACTTTGTTCACATCTAATTAATAACTTCCAGTTTCTCTGAAAAGAACCAAGTTTTAAAATCACTGCCTTCCTGAAACAAATTTTAATTTTATCAAGCTTCTCTATTAAATAGAGAATAATAAATGAATGTTTATGATAATTATTAATTATATTTATTATGAATATTTATTCATTATTCCTACTTAAAAGTCAACCACCGCTTTGGATTTGCTAGGAGTATTTTATCAATTTTATCTTGGGATATGCCTCTAATTAGCATCTTAGGAACTATATTTTTCAGGATATGTGAATACCCATGACCTCCATATTTCATCAACCTATTCTTGGTGTGCACATCATGGGCCATCAGAATCCTGTCTTCATAGCCTTCATCGATCAGCATTCGAATCCTGCAAAAGCAAAAAACACCTGTCACTGAAAGCTTCTCACTCAGCAACAGCACAGAAATTAGTAGGATTCACCTTTTTTTTACATTACTGGACTGCATCATAGCTGAAAATATTTCTAGGTACTCAGAAGACATATTCCTTATATTTGATTGAGATTAAATCATGTATGTTATTGAGTAAAAAAGCCCCACCTCTATAAAACATGCCACTACATGTCTCAAAGTGGAGAAGAAAATATTTTTCCAGTTTGGACATGACTTTGCATTCATCCACAGAGGAATTCAAGAGCCTGAGCATCACCAAGCATGTGACACAGGTTTTATATGCACGAGTAAGTAATAATTTCTTACATAAACTCCTTGTCAGCAGCTCAGTTCCTGCTGCTGTCACAAAGCTGGTCCCATCACATTTGTTATTGACCAGACTCTGTGTGTGACAGGTCCTTTAAGAAGCCTGGCTCAGTTATCCATCTTCAGTTAATTCCTCTTTAGCAAGCCAGGTTAATAAACAATTGAAGTTGTCAGCACCATACTCCATGTAGACAGTTGCCATCCAAACACGTGTCAAAGATGTTCCATGACAAGGTAAGGCAGGCACTGCACATTGCTACCACGTGCCAGCAAATCAGAGGTGTTTATATGGCAGCCCAGCTACAGATCTGGCAAAACAACAAGCCATTTTGCAATAGAAGTCACAATTTTTTGGCCATTCCCTTGTAGCAACACTGCTACAAGTCCCTCTGTTCCACATTTCACTCTGGTAACCTTAATCTCTTGCTCAGCTCATTTTGTAGGATTTATTATGTGAGTGTCTAAACTCCTGCACTGTGGGACTATGAATTCAGTTTAGTTTGGCCATAGGTTGCAGCATTACAGTGGCAGAGGTGGATAAACCAGACCTGGATAGTGCTTGCTCCTCATTAAGGCACCTAATTCCATCATTTGCCAGCATGGTGAAATTGTAATTCTCACCTTCCTAACTGTGCTTTGGTCAGCACAAAGAAAATATTCCATAAGTAACCACAGCACACCTGAAAGCCCTTCCTGCCACCTTAGATTACAATTAGTTATGAGAAGACATGTAGCAGCAAAAATGCCTAAGTACACACACAGCTACTCTGGCTTTGAGGGGTTTGTCATGACTACAGAAGTTTTTTGAATAGACAAGTATTTTCCACTTACTATTTTCACCAACACATTGAAAGGTCAATTGGGTTTCCACCTCTCTAGTGCTGTTTGACAAAAAAAACCCAACAAAATTCATTTAGTGGCACTTGTAACTCAAGTGCAGGTATTCACATCCTACAATGAGATGACAAGCTTTCTTATTTTCTTCCTATAAACAGCCTGCTGCAAGAAATAATGCCAGAGTTCAAGGAGCAGCTGGTGGCTTAGCAAGTCCCATGGATGGAAAGAGGGCTTTGCCATGGTAGAACCAGCACTTGCTAGCTGGGGCATAGCCCTGGGTGCTTCTGGCACCAAGGGAGGGGATGAGGCCCAGGGGAGGGCAGCAACTTCACCCCAGATGCCAACTGTGAAAGCTGCCCATGTGCTTCAACAGTTTCAAACACTAACTGAAAGCCCTGTTAAGACAGAGAAATGATATCAAGCATGAAAAGCAGCAGCAAGCACTTGGCAGTAAGTGGAATAGTAACCACTGTTGTCTTCAGAAGAGAACAGTCTGAAAACAGAGAAAATGAGTTTTGAGGTGAATCTGACAGTGAGGGGGTGGGAGCCATGTCTGAAATGTAAGCAAAAGCTAGAACATCATTTTATTAGTGATCTTGGATCATTAAATCTTTCTCAGTGAGAACAAAAGGCCTGCTTGTGACTCTGGCAGGATGGCACCCCAGCCCTCACTGCTCCTCACCATGGGACAAAGAGCACAGATCACCTGTGGACTGAGGGGAAGGAGAGAGCTGCCCCTTCCCAGACATCCAACTTGTTTCTGCAAGGACTGCACCTCCTTGGCAATAGCTCCTGTTAGCTCTGCACTGCAGACTGCTGTGCAGCTGCACTGGGGCTGCAGGTGCTGCTGAGAGGCAGGGGAGAGATGCCCTGCCAGTGGGACCAGGAGCTTCACACTGTGAGTGTGAGGAGCATGGGAGTTCTGCTGAGACAGGATTCTCAGCCTTCAAAAGAAAAATGGCAAAAGGAGCGGGGGAGGAGAGGTGGTAAAGAGCTTGGAAGGAAAAAATGTCTGGTTTTCAGGATGGAAGCACAAATTATGGTATCCTGGGATGCATGAGGAGAAGTGTGGCCAGCAGAGCAAGGGAGGTTCTCCTCCCCCTCTGCTCTGCACTGCTGAGACCCCACCTCGAGTACTGTGTCCAGTGCTGGGCACCCCAGGTCAGGAAAGACAGAGATTGACTGGAGAGTGTCCAGTGCAGGGCCCCAAGCTGCTGAAGAGAGTGGAGATCTCCCTGCTGAGGAGAGGCTGAGAGAGCTGGGGCTCTTGAGCCTGGAGAAGAGGAGACTGAGGGGGGAGCTCAGCAGTGTCTGTCAAGATGTTGAGGGCAGTGTAGGGAGGATGGAGCCAGACTCTGCTCAGGGACATCCAGTGACAGGACAAGAGGCAATGGGAGTCAGTTGGAGCACAAGAAGTTGAAACAGGAGAAACTTTTTTCCCAGTGAGGGTGGCAGAGCCTGGCAGGGGCTGCCCAGGGAGGTTGTGGAGTCTCCTGCTCTGGAGACATTCCAGCCCCCCCTGGATCTGTTCCTGGGTGACTTGGTCTAGGTGCCCCTGCTCTGGCAGGGGGGTTGGACTAGATGATCTTCTAGCTCCCTTCCAACCCCTAACATCTGTGATTGTGGAAGACAAGCAGTGAGTTTTGCTGGGTTAGCACATTTTGGAGGAGATGTAACAGGCTCCAGTGATGCTCAGCAGCAGCACTAGGATTCCAATACTGTTTCAAACAAAAGCCCAACCCTAACATAAATCCAGTATCTCCAGCCTTTTCTTTTTTGCAGTCTATATAAATGTACTAAATGATAAAATTCAACCAGACCAGCATGAAATTAGGACAGAGAATTAAGTTTAAAAAGCTCTTAAGTAACTTTTTATAGCACTATGATTCTCCATCTTCCTCTGCAGACAGGAGAAATGACACCTGCTGCTTTAAAGATGTGACAGCAGCAGAAATAAAAATGTCTTTATTTTAGTATGAAAAAAGACAATTTTGAACTGCAACCAGAATCAGTCTGTGAAGTCCTTAAAACAAGTACCAATAATATTAATTTGTCAATGGCAACACTACAGCTGAAACTGCAGAGGCAGGTACCTTGCAATTCTTTCATTGTCACTTGGCATGTCAATGTCAGGATGGAACTGGTAATGAAGAAATTCTGTACCAAACAGGTCATACTCTAAATAACATCCAAGTTCAGCAAATTCCAGAAGTCTCTTTGTATCAAATATGGTCCTGCAAGAACACACACAACACTAAATCAGCATTGTAACAGGAAGAAAAAAAAACATTTCATGGTATAAGGATAGGTATTTTGCAACTTCCTAATTGCAAGGAACAAACTCAGTAATCTAAGATTTAAATCACCTTATGAAACACAAAATCTCTCCAAGTCTTCCCTCTTGCAATGATGAAAACATCTATGTTACTGGAAGCAAGAAAATTACTTGTGATATCACTAACCCTCCCACCAGCTAACCTACCAAGGAAGGACATTTAAGGAGGAGGTTAATTCATAGTGACACATAAAAAAAAACCCACAAAGGATTACTTGCACAAGACAGATTTACTTTCCCAGAAGAGTTCCAGGAGACAGCTACATCCAGGGCTTGTTTCATCCATCACACACCAGTAATACACAACTTTGCCTTAGTTCCTCTGCTGTACAGTGATGCTCCTAGACTGTCATCAGGACAGCAATCTGTCATTGTTTGCCCTGGGACCTGGCCACAGTGCCTGGAGGAAACACTCACACCAACATATAATGGCACTGAGCACCTGGCTTTACAGCAGCTTGGAAAGTGAGGGAACAAAAATACTGCAACACATCACTTTTCTTTTAAAAAAAAAAAAAAAGCTACTGAAATAAGAGATCTCTGGATTATTCTTTTATTTTTGTTTTACCAAAAATACAAGCTACCCAAAGGAAAAAACACTCAAATGATACATCATCATTTTATCTTTATAAGCACAAAACATTTTGCTTTATCTAAGGAAAATGCAAGTTTCCACAAGAACAGCACAGATAAAGGCAATATA